>JNVV01000054.1:16092-87548 GCA_000733355.1 Falciphora oryzae
TGGGGCGAGTCGGGCGGGCTCAAGTGGAGTGTGCATAGGTACTTACCTGTGTACTGTAGGTACTTTGGTAGCAGGGGACACTGGAGGCGCTACTGGTGTGCTAGCATGGATGTAGCGAGTGGAAACGAGCAAGCTAACCAGAGGTGAGCTTGCATTATTGACCCTACAGACCGATACAGGAACGGTGTAGACAACAACTCCCCGGCGCGCAGCAGGCTAACCGCTGAATGCAGGGTTGGTGGTTCCAGACTCTGGGTCGACCTCCATTCCCAGGTACCGACTATCTGAAGAGGAAAAAACATCGCAAAACGGGACGACCCGGATCTAGCACCACACCCAGAACAACACCGCCAGAAAAAAAAAAAAAAAAAAAAAAAACCATGGGCCTGTTCTAGCTCCCCATCAACCAAACGAGGTCGGCAGTGCAAAGGCCGCCTGCCTCAGTCCACCTACCCTTCTCTCCTCCTCACAAGGAAAAAATAAATCGCAAACGGGACGGCCCGGATCCAGCACCACACCGAGAATAACACCGCCAGAAAGAAAAGAACCATGGCCTGTACCAGCTCCCCATCGACCAAACGAGGCTGGCTGTGCAAGGGCCGCCTGCCCCAGTCCATCTGCTCTCCTCTCCTCACAACCACGCCGATCAGCTAAGCGTATAGCTCGTCGTCGGGGCCACCACGAGTATCTTCTTCCTCCTCCTCGTCCTCCTCGTCCTCCAACTCTCCCTCACTATCGCCGCCGTCGTGGACAGAGGTAGTGGTTGAGCGCCCGCCGTTGGATGGAAGTGGCAGGCACGCCAGACCCCGGACTTGTTTGCTCCCCTGTTCTCAGTGCGCGGGTGCGGGCAACGTGAGCCGAGCGCATTCTTGAGATCAGCAGTGCATATGAGCAAGCAAACGCCGCAGAGATGAGGGACTCTAAGGGCCGCAGCGTCCCTGTTCGCAGGAGCTGAGTCGGACGGCGATATGGCAATGGGCTGATGGCGGGACGAGCCGGGACCACGGGCTCGGACGCCAAGGATCTCCACGCCAGAACCACCATCCGAGCCGGAGTCCTCGCCGGCGTCGTTCTTGACAGTAGGGCCCGACTTCGCATTCGCGGGAGCGGAGGAAGACAAGATGGGAGGCCTGATTGACGACGCCCCCGCAGCCAGGGTGTCCGACGTGCTCCTCGCCGCGATGTGCTGCCAGGAACGCAAACGGGACGAAAACGGGTGGAATCAGGCTGTACACTTCCCGCTGCTGCTGCCAGCTGAGGGATTTGTCGATTTCGAGCCGTGGTAAGCATGGCTAGCCTCTCCCACCTCCTCCTACCTCCTCCTACCTCGTCCGACATCACGATTGCACTTGAGGATATCTGCATTCGCGATGGGCGCCCTGCGATAGCGAAAAGCACGGAACGCGTCGGGTGAATCGGTGTGCCAAAGGTACAACGCCGACGGCGTAGAGGCCGAAACAAATAGAAGGAAGGCGAGGTAGTAGGGCCGCGCAACGTACGCATTGTGCGCCGGGAACACCTAGGTCAATATCCTCAGGCCCGCGGCGTGGTATTTGTTCTGGGCGCCCTAGGACACCGCTACGAGGTACAGGAGCTGCCAGGCGAAAAGCAGCGACGCGAACAGCAGTACCCGCGCTGGAGTCGTCGGAACCAAGAGCTCACGCCAGGATTCGTCGCCCACGGCCGACTTGCCTGCCGCGGCGGCTCAGCTTATAAGCGGGTGGATGCCGCCGATGAGACCGTTTGCTAACTGTAGGCCCACATTCCCGGCCGTGGCCTCCGGGGGCAGTGAAGTCTCTGCAGCGGCCGCACCGCAGGCGTGCATCGGCGTGTTCCGGCGAGGTACCGCCCCAGCAGCGGCCGGGGTTGTACCCGAGCTTCCAGGCGCGGTATGTGTCGCGTCGCGCCTCGCCACTAGGAGAGGGGGGAGAGCGAGGCATTGCATAGTTCCGTGCAGGCGCGGTCGTGTTATTTGGCGCGATTTTTGGGGGCGTTTCAAACGCGTAGGGCATGAGAGCACGGTTGTTGTGTTGTGAGTAGGTACCAGGTACCTATGCACCTCGCTACCCACCCCTACATGAACGCCATGGTGGTCCACATGCGCCCGAGACCGAGATCGAGCGAGCGCGCCCGCCGCCGCCGCAAGCGTATACCACCACAATCGAGGAGGAGGAGGAGGAGTATATTTAACGTCGGTAAAGTCGGGATCTACCAGTCCCTCCCTCCCTAGGGGCATACGACGTGCTGGCGCTACCCGTAACACCCCGCACAGAACCACGACCAGCAGCCTTATGAATCACCGCTGGAGGCCTTGGAGGAGGACTCCGGGTGGCGGCCAGAGAGGCACGGCCCCGACTGCCACGCTGGTCAAGAGAGTTCAACTCCATGATGCGCATGCCGGCTGGCCCCCGCAAATAGCGGGCACTCAACCCGGCCAAGGCGCACCCAGACTCCGAACTCTGATAAGGGGATGAAGCTTATCCAGCCCCGTACGGACGCCACGGAGGAGGCGTGCCAGCGATGACCGAAGGACGCTCGGAGGGCCAGGCATAAGAAGGGCCTGAGGGACCCCCTGTAAAGGGAGTCAGAAGGGCAAGCTATCGTTTTTGTTCTTTGTTTACCATCACCATAGACTTGTTGAGCTTTGCACGAACACGACTGTTGAACTGCTGGACCTTTGAGATCTCTTTGAGAGAAACCCCCTTTTCCAGGCCTGACACCGCTGTAGCCTGCTATAGAAGGCCAGAGCCTGTTACACAGTTACGGAGGCTCCAAACAGCTTTACGGAGGCCCATCCGGGCCCCTTCCGCCTCGCTGTGGAATACTTCCGCAGGGTGTGCCAGCCTGCCGTGCCCGGAGAACTTGCGTTGGCCGGCTTGGTGTATTACCCAGCCGTATCCAACTGCGTCGTCCTCCGCTTTGGACCCGTCGCTATACACTATAACGTCCGTAGGTGGGAGGGTGTCGGGCTAACGGGGCGCAGATTGGGGCCGTTTGATTTTGCTTACGCGAAAAGCTCGCAATTATCCCCTCCGCCGCCGCTGCGGCCGATCCGATAGGCGGGCGCGTAGGCCGGGGGGAGGTGTCGTCGGGGTGTAGGGTAGGGGAAGGGAAGGGAAGGGAAAGGGGCACCTGTACCGGTGCCGACGCCGCGGAGGACTTCCTGGCCCTATTCGGGCCCTGCCGGGTGTTGCACGTTCCGCAACGGGGACGGCGTTTTCGCATGCGTGGGCGCTGGAGTGCGCAGGGGCCGGGGCGGCAGCGACGCGCTCCTCCGGGCCGACGGGCCGTTGGCGGGCGTGGTTGTTGGTGTTGGATCGCTGGACTGGCTGGTGTTAAGGATTTGTATGTAATTTGGCAGTGTGCACTAACAGTACAATGCTAAGAATTGATAGGTTCGAGGAAGGTTGAAGTAGACGGTAGAGGGCTCATAGCGGAACAGAGAAAGCCTGGCAGCGCGAGTCTATGTAGGTCGAAATGCGACATTGGGAAGCCCAAGAAAACACTGAGCGCTCACCGCCCTGGGGGCTTCTACGTCTTCGAGAAGCCTGGGCGTGGGCCGTGGAATGTTTTCATCTGCGCCATGGATTTTGCGGACCTCAAACGTTATGGAGCCACATCCATCACACGGTGTGTCAAAGAGGTGTGTGTGATGAGCAGACGACTGGGATGGATGGAGTCGGCAGGAGGGTCCCCGCTCGTGCGCCAATCAAAATGATGGATCCAGGTCGGAGCCCCTTTTTGGGGGCCGGCAAAATCGCGGGTCACTGTGCAGGCGCGAACGGGCCGCGACAATTCCATGATTGCACCGCCCCCTGCGACCTGCAGCAGCCAGCACCAACCTCCAAGAAACGACCTCGACACGCATCGGCCGATCGCCAACGCGCCACCCAACCCGACTGCCTCTGCCCGCTCCAATCCAAGACAGACTACCGCCCCGGCTGCTAGCCTACCTGGCTTCGGGCGCTCAACAACCCGTTCGGCGTAGCGCCCGTTGCGATTCGCCGAGACCCGACCCCCGACGCCTCCTGGCCTTCCCGAGCACCCGGCGCCGCCTTCCCGAGGCCTCGACAGGGCCCCTATCAACTGCCGTCCACCGGCTCCTCTCCGCCCGCATCCCCAAGGCTGCCTCTGGGGTTTGAATGTTGAAGCTCGCGAAGCTGGCAGATCTCCAAAGCCCCATCGAATCCACGCTGTGAGGCGGCTCCAGCTCGCACGCCAAAGCCCGCCTGGCCCCTCGCGCCCCCGGCGGCGCGGCAGCCTCCTGAGAGGCGCTCACGAATGGTCCTGCGCTCCCCCTAATCCGCACGCGCTTGGACGAGGGAGGAGGGATGCACCCGGCAAGGGCCAAGTCCGACTCGGGGCGCAAGGCCAAGGCAAGTCCCGACCTATTTCTCTCCGGTCTGCTTGCGCGACGTGTAGCTAACCGGGCACGTCGTTTCCATATCTCCAGCTCGCGAACTCCTACCAAGCCCTCCTCGAGTAAGTGCCGCCCTCCGCCCGACCTGTGCTCAACGTGCGGTTCTGTGCCTCGCGTCTCTGACAACGCGTGCCCCCTACCTCCAGCGAATTCTCGAACAAGGACCTGAAGTCGGTTGGAAACTACACTCTTGGTCGCCTGATCGGCAAGGGCTCCTTTGGCAAGGTCTATCTTGCTTCGCACAAACTCATCAATGGCTCCAAGGTATGTCTACAGAGACCATACAGTCTTGGATATCGTACTTGCGAGCTCTTGCCGCCGCTGACCAGTTCGTCGGCTCCTCCACGCCACGCCACCCACGATAGGTCGTCCTCAAGTCCGCCCAGAAAGATGACTCCAACCTCGCGCGCGAGATCCACCACCACCGGCAGTTCGTGCACCCGCACATCGCACGACTGTACGAGGTCATAGTCACCGAGACCATGGTCTGGCTAGTGTTGGAATACTGCCCGGGCGACGAGCTGTACAACTACCTGCTAAGGCACGGGAAGTTGCCTGTCGAAAAGGTGCAAAAGACGTTCGCGCAGCTTGTGGGCGCCGTCTCGTACGTCCACATGCAGTCGTGCGTGCACCGCGACCTCAAGCTTGAGAACATCCTGCTCGACAAGCACGAGAACGTCAAGCTCGTCGACTTTGGCTTCACGAGGGAGTACGAGGGCAAGTCTAACTACCTGCAGACCTTTTGCGGCACAATCTGCTACTCGGCACCCGAGATGCTCAAGGGCGAGAAATACGCCGGCGAAAAGGTCGACGTCTGGAGTTTAGGCGTCATCCTCTATGCCCTCCTGTGCGGCGAGCTGCCATTCGACGAGGATGACGACAACGACACCAGGCGCAAAATCCTGTCCGAGGAGCCCAAGTACCCGGACCACCTGCCTCCAACCGCTCTTTCGCTTCTCCAGATATTGCTGTCCAAGCGGCCGCTGCGCCGGCCCTCTCTCGCCGACATCCTCAGTCACCCCTTCCTCGCCGACCACGCGCCCAACCAACAAGCAATCCTGGGCATACAGCAGCCGTCGCCCTTCTCGACCGCGCTTGAGAAGGACGTGCTGCAGCGCATGCGCAGCGCCGGTGTCAACATGGACGCCGTTATCGAGTCTGTCCTCTCGCAGCGCTGCGATCCACTCGGGGGCTGGTGGGCCCTGCTGACGGAGAAGGAGGAGAGGAAGCAGCGGAGACGCGAGAGGAAACGGCGAGAGAAGGAACAGGACCATCGTAGTTCTCGCCGCCTATCGACTACGTCCAGCAGGCTTGAAAGGCTTGCGACGGTCGGCGAGGAGGCGGCAGGCCACCACCGCGCCCACGGCTTCGTCAAGATCGGAGACCCGCCACCTCCAAGGACTAGGGGCCGCACGGAGCGCAGGAGCGGTTACTACCCAGACCTTCATATCCCGGACTCACCGGGCTTCAGGGGTCTGGATAAGATTAATGGGGCCCTCAGTCCCGACGGTGAGGTGCCGCCACCACCCATAGACAAGGACTCGATTCGCTCCGTCAGCTCCTCGCGCCAGAGAAGGCCAATACCACCCCCAAAGGAAGGTATCCTCCGCAGCGCACGATCTAGGGGCTCAACTCTCCATCTGGTGACTACGAGCGACGCGTTGGGCAGCAGCAGCGCTGGCAGCCATCTCGGTGTCAATGGCGCCGGTGGGAGCGTCGCCAGCGGGCAGCCGGACATGCAGCAAAAGGTGCGCAAAAAGCCTTCTCAAGTTATAGTCGCGCACTGGAAGAACTGGACCCATTGGTTTTTCGAAAACACGCGTCGGCACAAGCACCCGGACAAGCGTGGAAGCCTCTCAACCCCAAATCTACTTGACAGGGTCGGCAGGGGCGGGAGCAAGGAGACCAAGTCCAAGGACACCAGCCCGCGGCCGCAAACCAGCAAGTACCCAGCGTCTGGGAGTTCGGGGTCACACCACAACGTTTCGGGACTGCCCAAGGGTGTCGTGGCCAATGGCTTTGCTGCCAAGAGCGCGGGTTCGCCAGGCGCCCCAGGAGCCGGGATGGCTGGCGGCGGGGGTGCTGTACCGCCAGACGGAGCGGCGGTGTCAGCGGCGCCCTCGTCGGCGTCGCACCACCCCGGCCATCCAAAGATATATACGGGTGGCGGCGGCGGTGGCAGCTCTACAGCATACAAGAGGCAGTCGCTCTCGCCCTCGCCATTGACGCCCCGCACGGCTCTCCGGCGCTCGTCGGCCGGAACGGCAGGCCTGCGTGGGCGCAAGTCGACCTCGTCCTCCGTCTCATCGGTGCGCTCGATCCACCACCATCACCACTCACACTCCAAGGCCAGCTCGACAAGCTCCAACGGTTCCGTCTCGACCAGCATGTCCAAAGCGACAATGCACGCCACGCGTTCTCCGCACCACTCGGTCAAAGTCCTGCCCGCGACGCCGACCTCGGGCGCGTTCCCCAACAACATCCGGCTCGTGCGCGGACCGTTCACCGAGGGAGTGCCGGCCGGTGGATCGTCGTCGATGCAGCCGCCCGGGTCGCCGAACCCCTTTGGCGGCGGAGGCTCCTCGGTCATGTTCGCCAAGCGCAAGCGCAACATCTTCAAGGGTCCCATGTTGTCCTTTGGCGGCGGCGGCGGCGGCGGGCCGGGCACCAGGAGCACGAGCTCCGGGTCTCACTCGCGCTCTGCCAGCGCCAACGGGCTGGGGCGGAGAAGCGGCGAGATCACGATCGAAGAGGTGGATGAAGACGACGAGTTCGCCGTCGGGGAGAGCGAGGTGGAGGAGGTGGACGCCTTCACTCCCGTCGTCCGCGGCCCGGGCGAGCAGGTGGAGGAGATATTCGAGGAGGATGAGGACTCCATCAAAACCGTGCGGACCAAAAAGGACCTCTCAAGTATATCCGGCCACCCGGGGGCCACGATGAGCCAGCCCATCAGCCCCATGACTCTAGGCGAGGCCGCCGTTGCCGGCGAACGCGGTGTTGCAGGCTGATTTGTCAAGTGTTGCCATATAGTATTGACATAAAGCAGTGAGGAGACCGATTTTCCATACAGATAGGACGGATAGGGTGTTGAGTCGGCTTTGGTTTCTTATCTTCTGTCCTTCTTCATTCCTTTTTTTCTTTCTTTGCTTCTCTTCTATACTTGTTCTTTTCCGTCCTTCCTCTTCTGTGCCCTTTCTTACAACGACTCTATTTTGTTGATAGTCTAGCTACCCAAGCGTTTCGTTTGTCCTTTCATGTTCCACTCCCTCTGGTCTGCTTCGTCTTGCTGTACACCGGGCTTCTCGTTATAGACTTGCCAATATTATTTGATGGCTTCCTCCTGTCGCTTATGTTTTCTCCTTATAACACCCTGTTTTCCTGCCCCTCCCTCTCTCTTGTGTTCATCTATTCTCCGATGTATTAATTAGCCCAAAAAAGCATTTTCGCTGAAAGACAGCTTTAAACACTCGCTGATTAGCTTGCAAATGACTCTTCTTAGTTATCACCACCGAGACGATAACCGCCTCGGAAGAACAAGAGCATATTAAAAATTGGGTCATGTTCTTGTCATCTGCATTCGCCTTGATAACAGCTGTTCGAGCAGCTGTCCGTCCTCAGCCCCTTCCGTGCCAGCCCCGTTCCCTACAAGGCTGTCGGCCTCACAGCCGGCCAGAAGCTCTCCCAAGCGGACCACTTTATCGGAAGACATGTTGTTCCCGCTGGAATACTGTCCCAAAAGCCCTCTGCGCCCTGCCTCTATCTTGGCGGCCGTTTGCGAGCTAACACAAAGGGTCACGTCGAACTCTTTGAGGTTCGGCTCCCCCATGGCTGCCAGCACAGCCAAGCCCAGGTAAGCGTGGTATATATCCGGCGGGCCGCCCGGGTGCTTGCTGAAGCCACCGATGAGGTGCTGCGTCTTGTCCATCAGGAACCGGCGGGCCGGCTCACGCGCGATGTCCACGTCGGCGCCGCCGCCCTGGCATCCTCTGAGGCCGTCCAGGGTGCCAGCCACCCACCAAGTGTAGCACGTGTCTGCAACCTTGTTGCACCGGCCATTGAGCCCAACATGATCGGGGCAGGGCCCGGCAACGGCGTCACGATAAAGCACGGGCGGTTGTGGGAAATTTTCGTCGTCGCCGTCGCCGTCAGCTTCGCCGGCAGCTGGATCCTGATAAGCGAGCTGGCGCGAGGCGAGGAAGCGTAATAACGAGGCGACGTCCATGCCGCAGTGGCTGTCGGATCCTCGGCCCTCAGGGGGCCTCTCGAGGAGGGACAGGGCACTAACGGCACAGTATGCATATCCGGCTATGCGAATCTCTCACAGTCAGCGTTCTGGGGCAGTTTGTGTGTCGCTCATCTGAAGGGGCTTGTCGGAGTCAGCTACGCACCGTGGCTCTCGTGCATGGAGCTCTCCCCAACGCCGCCGTCGAAAGTCTGGGCTTTGCGGATATACCGGGCGAGCGCCTCGACATCGATGTCCTCCACCCACCCGGGGTCGCCCTGGCTGGGGTCCCCGCGCAGGATCCACCGTATTATCGAGGCTATGTAGCAGTAGCGCATGTCCCGGCCGCCCGCGATCGTCTTGCGCGCGCGGCTCGGCGGCTCGCCCGGCCCCGCGGGCATCTCGACCAGGACCTCTCCGAAGCTGCCGTCTGGGCGCTGCAGCTTCCTGAGCCAGCGCAGGGTGGCCGTGCGGCGGACGCCGGCGAAGGCGGACTCGGGCGACGCGGGGTCGGCGACCAGGGCGAGGAGGAGGAGGGCGAAGGCGGTGGCGGCGATGTTGGCGGAGCCCGGGCTGCCCGGCTCGGGGGCGGCGGATGCAAAGTCCCAGCCGTCGTACTCGTGGGTCGGCAGCACGTGCGTCGGGGACCCGCAGAAGCCGCCGTGAGTGTGTTGGGCGGACAGGATCCAGTCGCGGAGCCGTCGGCGGTCCTCGCGGGTCAGGGGGCCGTCGGGCATTGGTGGCGGGGCGGCGGCGGCGGCAGCATCGTCAGCAGCAGCGGGGGCTGGGCGGGCAGGAGTGAGGAGGTCCATGGCGGCAATGATGAAGAAGCCGAGCGTCATGCGGGTGCTGTCGTTGCCCGTGTACTGGCGGGGGAGCAGGGTGCGAAAGCACCGCTGGAAGTAGCGCATGTGGCGCGCGGCGTCCAAAGCGTTGCCGCCGTCATTGCTTGCGGCCGCCATTGCGTGGTGTCTCGTCCACCCGACCGTCGCTGCAGCTGTGCTGTTGTCGCTGTTGTCTTCGTGGCACAGGTTCTACCTCGATCGTCGGCGCGGCGACATTCTGCGGTGACCTCACTCACCAGGTTACCCCACACTGTGCATGGGCCCAGGCTTCTGGGCGGTGCCCCACCCGCTCCAGTTGTGGTGGTCCGTGCATCTTGCCAAGTGGAAGCGGCTCGTCTGCCCGCCACGCCTAAAGTCCAACAGCTAGGAACTCCGCCTCTCCGCGCGCCTCGCTGTGTCCCGACCGGGTTTGCCTGTTCTTTTCACTTGCTTTCTGTTACCTTGCTTTCTCAGCCTCGTCTTTGTCTCCTCGCGCGCACCTCTGAGCCTCGACCCCTGGCAACAACACTATTCAACCAGCACCAAGTGCATGCACCCCGACGTGGCCCAACCCTCCTGACGACACCTTCGCATTCCGCCCCCGCGGCGTGAACACCTCTGGCCCACCATGGCGCTCATCTCGGGGACCACAATCATCACCTCGCTCTCCCTCTTCCACATCACCCTGGGCTACTTCTTCCTCACCAACCCCGTCACCGTGGCCGACCAGTCGCTGGTCTTTGTCCTGGGGGAGGCTATGGGCTTGGTGCGTGCCCCGCCGCGCCGCGCAGAACGGAACATCGTCTCGGCATGCTAACTCCCTCCCCCTGCTCGCTCTCCAGCCCTATGCCCGCAGCTTCGATACGCAGTCCCCCGCTCTGGCCTTCCTCTCCGTCGTCCTTGCCTTCGTAGGCCTCACCGATCTGGCCTCTCTCAGCATGCCCGAGGAGGTCGCCATGGTCCACCACTGGGGAACACAGGGTGAGTGCACCGTGCTTGTTCTCTCCACCAAGCCCTCCTTTTGTCCCTCTGCGCGTAACTTCTGGAAGCTGACATACCGGATATACCACCCGCCCAGCACCCCTCCGCTTAACCTTATCGCTGATCCTGCTCCTCTACACCCTCCTCTTCTCGGCCTCCTCCCCTCTCTACGCCGATTCCCGAGGCGCGCGCGGAGGCATGTTCAACCGCCCGCCGTCACACAACCCGGGCTACGCTCCCTCCAGCTGGGGCGGCGACGGCCTCAAGAACCGCCTGTTCTTCACCTTCATCTTCCTGGAGATGCTCAGCTGGTTCTGGGTCTGGGTGACGCTGCGGGAGGAGCGCAAGGACATTGCGACGAGGAAGGCCATGCGCCGCAGGGGCAGCCAAGGAAGCAACAAGGACTTCCAGCGCTAAACTGGGAAGCACGCCGGCCGATGCTGCTGTCTGGTGCCCACAACAGTCCCTTTTTTCGTGCCGGCACGTTTTCTCCGATTTGTTTTCTCATCCCGTTAGGGAGGTATGGCATGGCATGGCATGGCAACTTATGACGCATGTAGAGATATTTGAAAGACATTCAGAGGTTTTGGATTGCTTTTCTTTTATTCTTCATCCTTGTTTTATCTCCTTGCATTTTTTACCGCCTGTCGATGCAGCATGCATTTCAGGCCGCTATCTAGTTTGCCAAGATAGAACGAGATACCCTTCAGCGAATTCGGATTGTTCGCTTCTTACAAACCATCAACGTGAGTCGTATATGTCGCGTTGGGGATCTGGTCGTGATTGCTCGTCCGTGGCAGTGTTCGGATATCGGTCATGCCCAGAGGCTTTCTACTCCATCTTGACCATGCTCCATCCCTTGATCCCCTCCCTCCAGCTTTCGACGAGCTTGCCAGCCCATGCCTCGACGGCAGTGCGACCGCCGATAGTGTCGAAAACGCTCTTGGATGGCTCTTGTCCGGCCCCGTCCCCGCCCTCGCCATATGTCCACTGAACCACCTGGTCCTTCCAGGTCGGCTCTGCTAGCTCGGACTTGGCTAGTTTGATCTTTTCCTTGACATCGTTCAGCATCTGGGACGCGAGCTTGACAAGGGCCTTCATCTCGGCAACCGCATCCTTGTGCAGGCTCGTCTTGCCCGTCCGGTCCCGAGCCAACTGGCTGTCGTGGTGCCCAATAACCAATGATGCTCCCAGCCTTACCGCCAAAGCGGCCTCGCGTAGCATAGCCATCGTGTGCGGGTCGCTCAGCCGACCCAACGTCACATGCTTGACCGACGCGGTATCGAGTAACAAAGCCTCTGGGGGCGACGCTGCACTGCGAAGAGTGGCAAGGGCAGTTTTCAGGGCTGCAGTGCTCGTGCCAAAAGGAGCCGGCATCTCTTCGCCGCGGGCAGTGATGAGACTGACCATCATGGCGCCTGAAATCAGGGTCAAGACATTGTAGTAAGACTCCTCGGCGCTTGTAAGGAGCGAGGTTGTGTCCTCGAGGTGCATAAACCTGGTGAGGCTCTCATGCACCGCAGCGAGTCTCTCGCTGACGAATACAAAGTCGTGGTCTGCTGCATCATTGGGCTTTGTGGGCTTGAAATCCTTCGAAGGGGCGAAGGCGCAGAGTTGAAGAAACTCCTCCCCCAGTAGAGACAGGTGAGATCGCGTATTCTGTGAATGTGGGAAGGATACGTGTTTGTTAGCGGCAATACAAAGTCTCGCTATGTTCTCTTGCTAAAACGGATCCGCCTGTCGGATAACGACGAACACGCACGATCCAACAGCAGGGGCGTTGGCGGCATACCGATGGTGGCGGGCCGACCCCTAAGGATTGGGCAAGTCGCGGCGTCAGGGACGACTCGAAGTCAGGAATAGACCCATGGTCTATCGTCGTGGCCAGCTCGGTGTCGTCGAAAATCCCGTCTACGCCCCGGGACAAATAAATCGCCGTTAATAAAACAGGCGAAGGTTCCGGTCGGTGTTTGAAAGGCTCAGGGAGCAAGGTAAGTGAAGTGGAGGGGGTATAAAAACTGCTCACCGAGGAAAGGGATGTCGTCCAAGTTGTCTTGCCTTCCTCCAAGGGCTCGCGCCGCACGACGTTCTTCGACGATAGCCATAACGAGTGTGCAGCTGCGACGGAGTCTGTCACAGTAGTCGGTCACCTCCAAGACAGAGCTGTAGCTCCCCGAATCAAAGGCGTCCCAAATCTTGACTGGAGATGGGTCTTTGAGCGAGTACGCATAATGCATTCGCAAGGATTCCATCAGCGGCTTCGGTCCGGCGAAGAGCCCGGGTGAGATGGTGGATATCCTGTCGAATAGCAGTGGACTGAGGGCATCGTGTATCGTCCGCTTGACGCCGAGGGGCTTCCATACTTCATAGGCCCGAGAGGCGCACCCGAGAAGAAGATAGAGCTGTGCGAGGAAAAGTCGCAGCGGCGGTTGGTTAGGTGTCTTCTCGAGCTGCATGTCCAGTACAACCACGGCTTGAAGCACCAATGGGGTGAGGGTCTTCTGCAGCCGCGGTTGACGGGTAGAACCTGGACGGAAACCAGCCAGCTTCAAAAGGCACATGGCAACAACAAGGGCCAGGTCCACGTTCGGGTCGCGGTCAGACTCCTGCCGGGGCTGACCTGCTTTCTTCTTGTCGTTTTCGGAGTACAAGTCCAGGGCGAGGCCGGCGATGACACCAAGACAGCTATGACACTCGGTGGCGGTGGGTGTGGCCGAGCAGTACTTGCACCGTAGAGCCGGCTGTATCTGGCCCGAGGCTAGCGCGTTGGGTACGTGGGCCAGGGTCTGGGGGCAACTGGTGAGGAAGTAGCGCAATTTGACGTACAAAGCCGATAGGTGAGGCGACGGCTTCTTGGAAAAGATGCGCTTCATCAGCACGTCATCGACGAGACACCGCGCTTCTTGGAAGCTAAGCCGCTCAACATAGGCTTTGACGTCGTCCATGGCGGACACTTCACGGCCGTGCTGCTCCAAAAACAGCGCGAGCTGAACCACGCGAGGAGTGGCTGATGCCGGACCGTCAACCGAGGATTCCAGCTCATGCTCCGGGAGCTGAAAAGCAAGTTCAACCAAGGCAAGCCCAATGTTCTTCGTATACATGGGCGAGACCTTCCTTGACTTGACCGCGTCGGCGAAGATGCTCAACAGGGCTTGAACTTTTCCAAATGCTCTATTGTTGCGTCAGCCCTACTGTTCAGACCAGGATCTTTTTTCCGAAAGGGGACGGAGTGGGTGCAGCACAAACTCGTCTTGGTTCGGCAGCCTGCCCGCAGCCGTGATGAAGAGCCGCCACACGGCCCAGTCAGCAGCAAGAAAAGAAGGCGAACCGTCCTCTTCCTTCCTCTCCAACGCGTGGAGGCAAAACTCAAATGCGGCCTCCCATTGTCCGCGGCTTTCGAACACGCGAAGAGCTTCGAGGAGGAGGTGTTTGCGTCCCTCATCGAACTGCCTCAACGCGCCTAATGTGGGACTTTGCATCCGCTTCAAGAACTCGTCGGGTGGGCTGTGGCAGGCGAGCAAACGGTAGTAGAACACCACCTCCTCGTCTGTCCGCAGGCCACGATCAAGACCTTTGCCGTCGGCGGCATTGGCGTTTGCATCTGGGGTCTTGAAACGGAGCGGTTTAGTATGATGTATTGCAGTAGGATGATGAGATGACAAGAAGAGCAGCCAGGAAAGGGCTAGGATAGGTAAGAAAAGGGGCCACCACTGACCGTCTCAGTAGCCTCGGCAGCTCTCTCTAATTGTCGCATTGCCAGCATGTTATAAATCTTTTGCTTCTCCTTTGGGCAATGATCATCGCTCGTCTGCAGGGAGTTCGAAATCAGCCATGATTGTCAGCAAGCTGATGTTCTGGGAGGCTCGGTTGTTGCTGATAGCGCCACGGGTTCATGGAGGCACGGTTTACTAACAGAAAGCATGTAGGTCAAAAGGATGCTCCAGTACATGTAGCGACGCTGCGAAGGCGAGCTGGACGACTTGTCTAGGATTGCAGCGATCTACAAGTTTGACAAGCGTGACGCCGCAAGCCGGTCAGCCTTGTGGTTCCAATCTGAGATGCCCAGTCTTGGCTTCCAGGCAATAGCAGGTGACCGACTGGGTTGCGTTGCAGAGACGCGACGAGAAAAGGGTGTAGACAGGGATACCCGGGAAGGTTATCTTCCGTACCTGCTGCGCGTTGATGAGGTCCCAGTTCTGGATGCAGGCGCGGAGAGACAGCGGAGCAGCCGGGCTTCGCGGGTTCGCCTTGACCCAGCGGACCCTCAGGGTGCCGAGAGTGTCGGGGTAGCTGAAGGAGCCTCGCAAGTCGCGGCAGGCCCATTCGAGCAGCTCTAGCGCCTCGGCCTCCTTGGGGGCGGTGCCGGCCCTGACGAGCGAGTCCATGAGGATGAGGGCGGCGCATCTCTCGAGCGGGCCGTCCAGCCTGGACTCGGCGCAAGCCTTGACGACATCATAGTAGGGGTCATTGAGGGCCTTCGCACGCTTGTCGGCCAGGCGCACGACGGTGGGCCAGTTGCCGTCGCTAAAGGCCGTTTGCAGCTGGATGTCGACGCTGCTCTTGAGCGCGGGCCGGTAGTAGGCCTCGTTCATCGCCATGGTGCGGGCGGCGCGGGCTAGCTGGATAGACCGGACGTCTGCATGCAGCCCGGGACGGGATCAGTCGTGAAGCCGGCGTGCGCAGCAGTCCTCGAGCTGAGGGGTCCCGTGTCGTGGAATCTCGAGCTCAATGGCAGACATGGAGCTGTCTGCCCGCCTGCTGCATCCAATGTGGGATGGATGGCATGTGGTGGGGCTGCGGGGCATTGGTCCGCCACGGGCAGTTCGGTGTGTGCGGCGTCGCCCTTGCATGTACTCCCCTCCCGAATTTACTCAAACTTTTGTTTCTTTTCCCCGGTATTCTTGTTAATTTCTTAGCTGCCATCTATTCTTTTTCCATCCCCAGCTTCCATACAGTACCTTTCAGCCACATGGCAATTGAGCCAATCAAGACGCGTGCTGGTAGCGGAAGTTCCCCCGCTGGTAATTCCACTCCACATGTCTGATCATTCATTGGCACGTTGTTTCATTCCATTTCCATCCGCCTCAGCGTCTCCTGTCTACACCTCGGATGAGGCAGCAAACGGCTTCGGCAGCGTGGCAGCTCGGCAGCATTCCCTGCGGCAGGTGGAAAATCAGATGGTGGTCTCGCGTGCCAAGCTTCCCCCAAGTCAGTGGGGGTTCTTATGAAGCATGGGGGTGGTAGAGGTATCCAGTTCCATGGCACCAGGAGGTGGTAGCTACTACCTAAATTTAGGTTTGCAGACATGCACACAGGCGCAAGCTTTCGGCGATGGCGACGTTGGGATAAATTTAAATCACAAAAATGGGGGAGCAATGGATACATTAATCTCGGCCACGCTTCATCAGCGCTCGCAGCTGAATGGATTTGTTGCTCTGACGTTGCTGTGTAACTGCTCGTGCGGAGAACAAGCTTCGTCCCATCTCTACCTCAACATCCGAACTGCTTCTGCATCCTGCGTAGCATACCGCATCTTCCACGGCCCTGCCCAACACCTACACCCATTCACCGCCTACCTACCGACCTGCTGCCCATTTTTCCTCCGACACACGAGCGCTCATTCTCCCTGGAGAGATAGGTATCTACCAACCCGAAAAGACACAAGCAGAGGGACTATCCACACCCATACTCGTACTCAGGATTCATCATGGAGCTCCGGAGACTACTGCAGAGCTTTGGCGCCCTAGCCGCCCTTCCCGCCGCCGCTGCCTTGAAGGGCGACTTTCTGGCAACATGCCGCGACGTCAACGTGGTCTCTGCTAGTCCCGCCAATACTCCCGCCTTCAACGGCTTCGTCAATGCCACGTGCCAAAACATGGACAGCAAGAGCCAAGTGACCTCGATGGACCTCAACCTTTGCGTGGGCTTCGACGCCTCGGCCCAGGCGCTCTCATGGTCTCCCATGTAAGCCAACCGCCCAGATCTAGGTCTACGTCTTCCTGGGCAACTTTCGCATGGAAACACACGCGCGACTAACACACTACGGACACGAACACAGGGGCAAGTTCCGCAACTACTGCCGCGACTGCAGTCTGAAGCCTCCTAGCGACCTGCAGTGCACATGCGGCGCCGGCGGTCGCACAAGCAGCCTCAATCTGAGTCCGTGCAACCTCTTCCTGTCTGGCGATAATAGGCAAATCTGCCGTGTATGATTGGCGATCTGACCTGCTAACCCACCCACAAACAGACGATGGCATCGCCAACCGGAACGGGACTTTGTTTTGTGTGAGCTGGGATAAGCTGCAGTAGGCACGCGTCTTCGAGATCGATGTCCTGGGCATACATACCTTGGACGTCCCGTCCCATCATTCTATTTCGATCCGTTTAAACGATAGCACGGCGTCTGGGCGGCATTATGACTTCGTTGCGTTATCACGCCATTTTGAGCTTGGCTGCTCGATCGTTCTACTTAATTCCAGACCCAGATAGATCAAATTGAAGTGGAAGTTACCGCTGGCTCGCACAACTCCGCAGATATCCGTTGTGGTCCGCCTCCCCAGTGCTGTCAGCGCATCCGCCAGAGTCGCCCGGCACTTCACACCCACCTCCGCATTACATATCACGTTTTTTGCTCAGCGCTGACCAGCCTCATTGGAAGGATGCAAGTCGTATAGTAGGTACGCAGATTTGCTCAGGTCTACTGGGAGATACTAGAGCTGTATGGAGGTGGGAGATACGGAGATACGGGTCTTGCCCGTCTGGGTCCTAGGCTCTGAGATCTCCATGAGAACGCTCTCAGATCATCATCAACCGCGAGCAGCTTTACAATCACAACCACTTGCATGCATATGTCCTCCTTTTTATGCCGTCTAGTCTCCCGGCTCCCAAGGCTCTTCCTCTCATCTCACCCGGCACTTTTCCGCCTCTTTCGAAATAAACACCACTTTAAATCCATCACATCGTCATCTCTAGCCTTCTTTAGACCTTACTACTGTTTGTTTCTTTTGTTACTCAAACAGCCGATTCTCCGGCTGGGGGGTCTCCACTATCGTCTGCTGCTGTACCTGCTTTTTTTTTCCCTTTTCGTCTTTCTATTCATCTTTATCCTTCTTTCATCTACCATCACTCTGGAGTGTTTGGAGCCTTTGCTCATCCACCACGATCTTGACGCTATCAAGTCTGGCAGATGCCCTATCCTTGATATTCGTACCAAAACACACACACTCTCTACTCTGCTCAGGACGCGCCTGGTTAGGCTATTTCAGGCATTTGCACAAAGACGCAAACGACAGTCATCTGGAATCCCCCAAACGGACAAATATCCGGACACTTGACTTCAAATGTCTGCCACAGTGGTAAGGAAACATCACTCTCCGTCGCACCTTCCTCCCCGGGTGCTAACCGGCCCCACTACGACCAGAAACGGACCACGGCAGGAACGCCGACACCCACGAAGCCTGTACTAGGCGGGCTTCAAGGCAAGCTGAACGCGTCCCCGGCGGCTGCGGGCTCCCTTCAACCTACAGCTCACAAGAACCCCGAGGTCATCGATCTCACCGGCTTGGAGAGCGACGCCGAGCCCGCCATCAACAACAGCATTTTGCGCCAGGGTCCACGGCGCCGCCTCTTCCCCAATGCAACAGACAGGCTGCACAAGACCGTCCAGGCAGTAGGCAGAGCGCCCTCAGCCAGGCCGTCAAAGCTGTCCATTTCTACCGCGCCCGCCAAGATGGGCAATGCCAGGTCGAAGCCAGCGGCAGTGGCGGCTGGTCCAGCATCCTGCGTTTCGGATTCGTCGTCAGACGTATGGAGCTTGCCGTCATCCCCAACAGAAAGGCTCGTGACCAACCGCCAGGCAGCTGCCAATACACCCGCAACCCGCAGAGAAGTCGCGCCTGCTGGGCGAGTCCAGCCCACGCCTGCTCCCAATGGGGGCAAGGCTGAGCCAGCTGGCTCTAGGGTCCAGCCGGCGCCAAGCTCCAGTGCAGGCGCCATTGTCATTGATCTGACGGCCGATGGGTCCTCCAGTGACGATGAGAGCGACTACGGCCAACCTGAGACCTCTCGCCGCGAGGCTTCCGTTGCGCCGCCACCGCAGCCGCGGCCCATTCCGTCTGGTCCAGTCGACACGCCACCACGGCCGCCCATGCCCCCAGTGCGATGGAGTGAGTTCGCAGGCCTTAACGTCCACGGCGAGATTCCATCTCCAGCCATATCCATCGGCTCCTCTGTCATCTCAGTAGCTGGTGGTTCTCAGTACTCGTCCAGCCCGGGCGGCGCAGAGGCCAACACTTCTGATCGGAGGGCAGAGGCGCCGGGATCGGTGAGCAAGCACCACTTGCCCGAGCCTTCGCCCGAGGGACATCAATCCCCTGCTATAGATGGAGCCACCACCCAAGGCCCTTCCTCGTCAGCTTCGCCGCGACTTGCACAGCCCCATGCACAGTCATCACCACCTCGACTGTCCTTCTCGCAGATCTCCAGCACTGAGATAGCTCCGACAACTCCTCCACGAACAATGCCTAAAGTGAAGCAAGAGGCGGACGAGGAGCGCGAGGAGACACAGTCTGAGCCTGGCAGAAATGGTAACTCGGAGAATGGACCGCAGGAGCCCCAAGGCAGCCTCGAGCTCGGTGAGAAGTCTCCAGCACCGTCGACGCTGACGGCACTCATCTCGTCTGCTATCAAGCGGAGCGCGCGCACGCCTGAAAAGAGAAAGGAGCAGGCCCAGTTCCTCGAAATGGTTGAGCTGTACGACTCGGCCAGCAGCAACAGTGAAGACGAGAGGCGACACAAGGATGAGCTCGTCGGCGGCACTAGGTACGTGGTGGACGAATCCGCGTGGACGGCTTCGGCGAGGCAGGCCAGGCGCACGGGGATCCCACCCATCATCCCGACTAAGCTGCCTCCACCGACGCCGCCCAAGGTAACCAAGAAGGACCTACTGCGACTGGGCAAACAGGCTGGGGTCAAAACCTCGTGGCTCTCGCCCGTGATCGGCAAGAAGTCCAGGAAACTGGAAGGCCGACCCGATGTGATCACCATCGGATCCGGGTGCAGGCACCGCTCCGAGGTCGACGGTGCGGGAAACCTGAGCGCAGATTTGTGGCAGGACCGCGAGAGGAAGCGGAGGCTCCAGGAGAGCGACGAGCGTCGCGAGAAGCGCCAGGCCGCCGTGGGCGAGCTTCTCGACTGCCTATACCTGATGCCCGATGCCGCTGGGTCGGATGGTGTTGCACCCACCGCCTCTCTTCAAAGCCCGCCGAGCAAAGCTGGTCAGCCGACTGCAGGGTCCGGGTCTGCGAAAATGGAGACTACCGGGGATGTCTCTGCTCCCGGAAGCGGCACCAAGAGGCGCCGCCGCGGCGATGGAGTCGATGACCTGCTCGCCCCGGTAAAGAAGCCGCGTTCTGAAAAGGAACGGGAGGACGACATGATTGAAGAGAATCTTGCTCGTCGGGTCCGCGCAGGCACACCTGCTCCTGACGATTGGATCAGGCGTCGACGCCAGGCCCTGCCCGTGACGTCAGCCTACGAGGATGATAGTCACTCCCTTCCCATTGCAGTTTTCGACAAAGGCTCGAGCAGTGAGGACGACGACGCGATGGAAGAGCGTTCAGCTCGCCGGGCGCGCTCAGACACACCAGTCCCGGACAATTGGATCGGGCGCTGTCGACGCCAAACCCTCCCCGTGGCCTCAGCCGACATGGATGCTGGTCACGCCCTCCCCACTGCAAGTCTCGACGAGGCTTCGAGCGGCGCGAAGGATATCGGCCCATCCCCGGCTCCGGAATACAAGGTCGTGGAGGGTGCCGCTCATCGGGCGGCCGCAGGCACGCCAGACTCGGACGATTGGATCCGACGTGGTCGACGCCAGGCCTTGCCCGTGGTCTCGACCAGCGCGGACGACGGCCGCATCCTTCTCAATGCAATCCCCGGCAAGAGCCCGAGAAGTGAGAAGGACGTCGGCTCATCCACGACTCCGGCGCGCGAGGCCACGGAGGGTACCCCAAGTGCCAAAGTCGATGCCCAAGTCGGCAAGAAAAAGGAGAAGCAAAAGTGCGTCCAGCCGAGACCAACCGGGATGTCCAAAACCCAAAAGAGAAAGGCGCGCAAGCAGAGACAGTGGGATCGGAAGATGGGGAAGGCAACTTGAGAGGCTCCGACACCCACTTCGGCGGTACTACCAGGAGAGAGGGAATCGAGGAGATGGGGTGTCTGCCGTGAAGTGTTTGCCAACTCAGGCAGAGGGACCTGCATATTTTGACACGCCCGTCTCAGACGGCCAGGCTCATTTCGCGTTGTATTCCTGTTGTCGCGTAGATGTCATAGGGCGATGGATGTATTCTTGTTTAGCAGGTTTGCCTTGTATGAAGGGTGTCGTCAAACGACACCGTTACATAGCAACTCGCCAATGGGCTGTCGGCTCCCATCAATTGTTCCAGTTTTACTCCTGAAAGTTGCCTGGCAGGGGAGCTGGGCGGGCGGGGATAGCAAGGACAGGATGCTCACGTGCTCATTCTTCGCATCCGGAGTTTCCGGCGGGCCTCCTCAGCCAGGCTGCAAATCCCTCGCCTGCGCCAAACACTTCACATAATAGACGTTGTCAGTCACATCACCTCTTGCGGCGCCGTCAAGGCATTTAAAAAGGTCATAATCTGTGTCGCGTTTATAAACTCCTAACTGATGCCAAGCAAGCCCCCCGAGATGTTCCAATCCACGGCACTCTCCCAGCCTTGCCGTCGACCCCGGCCCTCCTCTTCTGCTGTCGGGTTCTATCACACATCTATGTCTTATCTACCATCTTGGTCTAGTCTGGGCCGTGTCCTCGAGTCCTTCTGGCTGGCAGGAAAGCCTGCGTCCCCGGCGGTTCTCTTCTCTGAGTCGGCTAACAATAATCGATGGCATGAAAAATGCAATGCAAGAAACAAGGGCATCCGCGTGCGAGGAATCGTCAAGAGTCGTTTAGAGCGTGTTTGAATAAGAAAGACAAGCCCAATACGGGGGGGCTTGCCCCTTTGAAAACCATTCGTCAACCGAAAACGAACCCGGCCGCTGCCAACCGAGACGAAACAAGCCTGTCGACCGATGCCAGCCTTGGGCCGAGAGCGGTTTGCCAATGCCCTACCGCGCAAATCTGGAACTACAACTTGGGTCCTTTACGGGGCCTGCATCTTCATGGGCTTGGCGCCGATGCCGTTGCGGTTGCGGAAGAACAAGACGCCCTTGCCCGCGCCGCTGGCCTCGGCGCTGGGCTCGACCCACTGGCACATCCGGCTGCTCTTCCAGAGAGCCGCGAGGAAGCCGAGAGGCCCGCCGGCCGTGTCGCTGCGGTAGTGCTTGCCCATGACGCCCTTGATGGCCTCGGTGGCCTCATCGGCGTTGTAGAACGGGATGGTGCTGACGTAGTGGTGCAGCACGTGCGTCTCGATGATTCCGTGCAGCAGGTGGCGGCCGACGAACCCGAACTCGCGGTCGATGGTGGCGGCGGCGCCCCGGACGAAGTTCCACTCGTCAGCCGTGTAGTGCGGCAGCGACGGGTCGGTGTGCTGCAGGAAGGTGATGGCGACTGTCGTTGTCTCTCTCGTTAGTCATTTGGCACAACAAACCCACACACCGGGGGGGAGTCCCCTCACTTCACGCAAACGAGGGGAGACAAGACCACACTTACCCAGCCAGTGGTTGACCCAGAGGTACGGGATAAAGTACCAAACCAGCATGTTCTGGAAGCCATAGGTGCGGGAGAGGTACACCAGGCCCGTGATGGCAAGGCCGATACCGAGGTCGCTCAGCAGCACCTTGCCGGCGTCCTTGTTCTCATAGAGGGGGCTGCTAGGGTTGAAGTGGTTAACGCCACCGAAGAAGCCGTTCTTCTTGCCCTTGCCACGGCCCTCGCGCTGACGCTCGTGGTAGTTGTGGCCCGTCACGTTGGCAATGATGTAGAGGGGCCAGCCAAAGAGCTGCTGGCCAACAAGGTGCAGGAGAGTGTATACGGGCGTCTCCTCGGTCAGCTCCGAGAGCTCGTGCACCATGCGGCCGAGCCTCGAGGCGTGCTGCTCGCGAGTGCGGGGCACGAAGACCATGTCGCGCTCCATGTGGCCTGTGGCCTTGTGGTGCTTGCTGTGGGACATCTGCCAGCTGAAGTAGGGCACCAGCAGGGCCGAGTGGAGGATCCAGCCGACCAGGTTGTTGAGGGTTTTCGAGGGCGAGAAGGCCTGGTGGCCACACTCATGGGCAAGGACCCAGAGGCCGGTGCCGAAGAGGCCCTGGAGGACAGTGTACAGAGCCCAGAGCCCGGCGCGGATGGGCTTGGAGGGGATGCTCTCGGGCGTCACATAGTTGTGATAAACGTAGAAGGTCGTGGCAAGCAGGACCATGTCCCGCAGGACGTAGCTCAGGCTGCGGAGGGCGGAGCGCTCGAAGCAGTGCTTCGGGATGGCATCGTGGATGTCCTTAATGGTGAAGTCGGGCACCTCGAAGACGTTGCCGTACGTGTCCAGGAGCTTGCCGTGCTGCTGCGAACCGGCGGCCTTCTTATCTGCGGGGTCGGCCGACGAGAGCGAGGAGAGCGAGGTCGACGAGGCGGAGTGGCGGGGAGAGTCGATGGGTGAGTGCAGGGCGGTGTTGGGCGGCGAGAAGTCCGAGTCGGTGCTGTTGGCGGTGCGGCGCAGGACGGGGTCCTTGCCCTGCACCTTGGCCGACGTTGACCTGGTTGAGGGCATCGTGGTTGTGCTGTGCGTGTGGTGGTTGGTGATGGTGGGTTGCGAGGCAGTTGAGCCTGCTAGCGAGGGCCCGCTCGAGGGGTCAAGACAAAAACAACCGAGCCAGGCAAGCAGAAAGATGTATACAGGCCGCAGCAGCGACAGTCGCTGCCAGACGAATCTAGATCCGCAAGCGGAAATAACAGGTTCTCCCGAAATCAAGGGAAATGCAAAGACAAAAAGACCTGAGGGGGTCGGTCGTGCTAGTTTCCGGTGCCAGCAGCAGACAGGACTGGGCAGCAGGAGGGGGAGGCCAGGAGCCAAATAGAGTAGGTGGACTGTGTTCGACGGCGCCTGGGTCGGGTTGGTGGTGGCTTTTATTTTATTTTCTCCCTGCCAATTTTTTTTTTTTTTTTCGTCTTTTCCTTTTTTTGCGTCGGGTTGCGCCCCGGCGGTGGTGGCTCGATTCGTGTCTGGATTTGTTGGGGACGAAGTGCCTCTCTGTCCCCGCCAAGGCCTGCCGTCAGGGGCTCAATGCCGGCTGCTGCGCTCCACAAGGATTGACGGCCTGGCGGGAAGGCCGAGCTTGGGCTGGGTCCGTCTGTCTGAAGCGGCAAGAGGGCAGGAGCTGAGACGAGCAAGGGATGAGAGAAAATCGATTCGCCACGGGAGGGAGAAAGAAAAAAAAAAATTGTCTAGATGTGCGCAATTGGCTCCCGCAGCCAGCCTTGCCCCCTTGCTTTCTTACACCTTCACAATTCAGAGTGGCGGGGCCTTTTATATAGGAAGAGGACGAGGCCGCCATCAGGCCCTTCCTCCCTCCCCACCCCCTCCGAAAAGACACGACAGACAGGGGACACCTGACGGCGGCACGGGAAAAGCCTCAGCAAAAGGAACAGCAACACCAGACGAACAGGAACGGAACCCAAAGCAGCCAGACGGGGGCGCCGGCCATTGGCAGTGGTGCTGGCGCATGTTGCGGGAGCCGATCCCAGCGCCACATTGTGACACGACCGGCCAGCCAGCCACCCGTAGCATGTGCTTACCTTGTCTGTATTCTATCGGTCAAAAGGACCCTTCTGATTTAGCCACCTTCTAGTTGACGGACGCCCCGATGGCGAGGGTGGTGGTAGGTACCCTAGTAAATCTGACAGGCTGTTGGAGGGGCAGCATTTCTTACTGTTGACGGCTCGACGGCAGCGATCAATTCGTCACCCTCGATCCCGGTCACGGACGACTTTGGCCCGGGATTCCACCCATCAACCCAAAAGTTTGGTCTGGGCCAGGGGCGCTGCAGCCGCGATAGGGGTCCCTCCCGCCTTGGGTTCCTTTTTCCTGACCGCCTTCCAAACTCAGAAAGGCGGGCAGATCTCCAGGGCCCCTCAATTTCCATTTGTCGCCCGTCGGGTAGAAACAAACTGCCATCCAAATCCCATCGAATTCGGGCACCTCTTTTTCACATGCCCCTCGGCACCAGGGACCAGCTTGCACCCGTTTCCCATGCCCGTGCGGCCGCCTCTCCTGTCGGCAGAAAACGGCCGGTAACACTGCCTCGCTTCCTGCGAAACCGCTGCCCGACTCGCCCCGGCTGCTGCATCGGGCATTGTTCCTCGAGCTACGGGTCTGATGTGGTTTCTTAGTCGTAGGCAGTTTCCCAGCCTAGGGATATTTTGCATGCCACTGGTGTCCTCCGGGCCGCTTCGTCGTGACCCCTGTCCTATCAGTTGCCGCCCAGCGTGGGGTGGCGGGCAGGGATGACCACGCTTAGCCAGCCTCCTCGGGGTAGCGTGGGGTCAGTCCTCCTCAGTCAGAGCTGTCTTGGATGCTCCTCAATCCACCTGGAGCCCCACGACTTTCGGGAGACGGGAAGCTTGTGAAGACAACATCACGAGGGCGGCGTTGGGCGCAAGCCAACAGTAGCGATCATGGCGCGAGCATTACGGCGTTGCGAACCAGGCGGTAAACAAACCTCGTACGTTTGCCGCAGAAGAGTGATGCCATTGCGGGGGGTCAATGGGTCAAACTTCACGGTCTTCAGATCTACAGAGAGGGTGCGCTTTATTTTTTTCTTCTTTTTTTCTTTTCTTCCTCCTTCCGTCTTCGCTTTCTTCCGTTCTGTTGGGGCTGCCTGCATGATTTGTTGAGGCACACCTGATTGGATGCATTGTTTTGCACGGAATCCACTTGCCGAATCCGCTCCTTTTCCCCGTGAACGTCGCAGGCGGTGAGGTTTACGGATGACAGCAACACCCGCACCCTTCCGGCAAACTAAAGCCATGAGTGTTGCTCTCGCAAACTGCTCAGGTGCCGGAAGGGGTCGTCGTGCTTGATGAAGCAAAATGGCTTTGCTAACAGCGCCGTGACAAGGGAAAATACACAGGAATTTAAAAGAAAAAAAAGCGAACAAGGACAAGCGAAAACGAAAAAGCAAAAGAATGGGATCCCGAAAGATAAGCTAGAGGCGATCACACTTTCAACAAACTCTCAAAGGTAATAGTGCACATTGGCTTCTTTTACTTTATATCGTCCTCCTGTTTCTAACGTCTCCCAATGCTGCCTGTCCAGATGGGTTTCCCACTTTTGGTACTTACGTTTCCACTCGCGCCTTTCCCTTGACCAACTTTGTGATTAGTCCCCCGACCTTTCCCAGAACCCGATTCTCCGCCTTTTGGATGCCAGCCCGAACCGCTTTGTCGAACTGCTTGCGATGTTTCTCCGTTTCTTTCTCAAGTTCTGAGCGAATAAGCTTCTTGACTCCTGCAACAAACGCCTTAGAGGCAGACAGATCAGACATTTCCTCATCCAACTCTTGGGCGCCGTCCGCGCACTTCGCGATCCTCCTCTTTTTTTGTCGAGGCATCTCTCCATCTTTTCGGCCCCTTTTCTTTCTCGAGTGGCCCTGGCCCCCGGCCGGTCTATCGGGGACCGGTGATGAGGCAGGCGTGACATATCCGTTGAGTGACTCCGACTCTGAGGAATCGATGGAGGCGGCAGACTCGTCGGACTCCGACGTTGACCCGCCGCTGTCCGTCTCGTCTTCATGCTCGGCCGTCTGCTCGTCTGCGCTCTCGCTATTGCGATTGCGGTCTTGATTGGCATGAGGATCGCCGGCGCCAGCAGCCCCGACCTCTTCAATTATGCACTTGAGAGAGCCGTCGCGGACAATCTCCGGGACACGCTCCAAAATGATGAGCCCTTCTTTGATGAATATCTCCAGGGCCTTCCTTTGGTTCACTATGCACACGCACCTGTCGATCAGTCGGTCCTTGTCGCCTTCTGGACCGGGTGGAGGCACGTCCAGCATGTCTTTCTCGGCTTTCCATTGTCGATTATTTATCACGCTGCGGAAGACGCCCGAGGCGCGCGACCAGGTCGGGAACACCCGGGGCGTGTCCAGCGATCGCCGCACCTCTTCCCAGAAGAGCCTGTCGCGCCGGCAACTCGGACCGCGATTTAAGCCTTCGATCCAGAGATTTCCCCGAAAGAGAAACTCGCGAAGAAGCCGGAGTTTATCTTCGGTGCTGGGTGGATCGGGCCGTGGCTCCGAATTGGTATCTGAATGCTCTTCAGATTCGCTTGCAGAGGCAGAGGCAGAGTCGCTAGACTCAGCTGACTCAAAAGACTCGGCATCATCCTCGTCTTCGCCCTCTTCCTCGTCCTCGTCCTCGTCCTCGCCATCTGTTTCGTCCTCATCTTCGATGCCTCCAAGTAGGTTGCGTCCGACGATGAAAGACTGGCCATCGGGGCTTGGTCCCTCTTCTTGCCGACTTGAAGCTGCTGCTGGCCATTTCTCTGTGGCATCGCAGATGGCCCTGCAACTGCCTGAAGGGGTAGCTCTCGAGAAAGGGCGGTGACTGGCAGCTCCCTACCACGGCGTTTCCCCATGATGATGATCTCGGGATCGCCATGGCTTTCTCGTGGAGGGCCGTGACCTCGGAGCTCACCCCGGTGCCAGACTGACGGGAATCTTGACGGAGGGCCGTGATCGCGGCGTTGAAGCTCGAGATCGTTCTCGGCCAGCAGAGAGTCGAGTTTGCGACGGCTCTCTTCTCGTTTGGCCTGCAAGAGAGGACAGGCACAAGTCAGTGACTGTATCACATCTCGTTTTAAGGCACCCCGCTCGACTTACCCTCGTTCGTGGGGTCACTTCGATTTTCCCGAGCAGAGCCAGTTGCTCCGCCCGTTTCGATCCTTCGGCGCGTTGGTGTATCGCTTTCCGGAGAGCTAGCGGTGTCTCCAGCGGCTTGGCCATCCTGCCACCAGAGGGGCCTGACATGTCCTAGCCCATTGGGCGGAAAAAGGAGGCGATGTAGCAAGAGAGGATGAAACGGGATGGAGAAGGAAGACCGGCATGAGGTGGAGGAGCCGTTCTAGGAAATGAGGAGGTAATCGAAGTCGGTGGGCAGAAGTGGGTAGGAGAAGCTGTCCTAGGAAAATGGAGAAAACAGTCGAAGTCAGTGGGTAGAAATAGGTAGGAGCCTACCCTGTCGATTGTCCTGTGTCAGAACTGGTCTGGAAGGGGGGGCACGCTCCAAGAGTTAGCAAAAAGAGGAGCAACTATTATACCGGATAATGGAAGGGTCAAAAGAAGGGTGTTGGAGGCCACCACCTTGAAGAAACAAAGGTGCAGAGGTCTCTAGGTAGTGGTGGTGGTGGCGGCGGTGGAGGAGGGTGAGGTGGTAGACCGCTAGACGGTCTGGAGACGGGGTTTTATATCAGCTTTGGTACGCCGACTCTCAGACGAATTTCAGAGAGAACTGAGATCAGTCAACCGACCCTCTTACCTCCAACTGTCCTTTTACCTACCCGCCAGGTAGGCACCTTCCTGCTTTGACCATTCTCCCACCCCGGTACAAAATTTTCCTAAACACAAAAAATTTCCTCTAGCCCCAAGAAGTGCCGCGAGAAAAACAATCTACGAGGGCTTGATTCCTCCGGATCTTCTTCTCGCGGCTTTTTGCCCTCGCGGTTCGTTCTTTACAACAGGCAGTCTCTAACTTCTATCCATCCTCAGCTCGTGCACGAGAGCTTATATGGGCTTCTCCTGCATGCTGTCTGTCTACAGGAAACCTATCAACTGCCCTACTTACTGGCCTTACCATCGCCATCGCTGCTTCAGACCGGCTACTACGTCAAAAGCTTGGTCACAATGAATCCAGCTACGCCAGTTCGTGATGCTAATGCACCTGCTGGCCAACAGGTTGGATGCCTTCCTCCTTACCACTCAGCTCATCGACTTGACGTGCTGACTATTCGGCTAACTGATATCACCCGCCTAGAACAATCAGCACTCCAATGGAAATGGAAAGTCCAAGTCTGCGTCCAAGAGGAGACGGAAAGGTTGGGGACGAACCAGCAACTCAAGTCCTGGTCAGAAGGCCATGCCTCCTCCCAAATTTAACCAGCAGCATCAGAACGTCCAGAGGACTGGAGGAATGCATGGGTATGGCCAGAACAACCATATCTATTTCCAAGATCCGCCAGCTATTCCGCAGGCGAGCCCTCATGATGCCGCCAAGGTAAGAAGCAGTCCCGATTTCTTGCTTTTCTTGGTGCATTGCCATTTTCCGGCCCACCATCCTCCGCCAATCTCTTCACTCTCCTGGCCTGCTCCTCGTAGCGTCACGACTAGGTTTTAGTATACACGCTGAGTGGCAAAACAGGACGAGCGCGCGGATTCAACCAAGGTCAAGAAAACGAAACTGTACGAGGAGAAACGCATCGCAGTGCTGGATCTGATGATCCAGCATGGCGACGAATTCCTCGACACCACGACATCCGAAGATGTTTTCTTCGACAAGATCGCCAGCCTTGCCAAAGATAAGCTCGACTTCAAGGGCATTGCGGGGGCCGACATCAAAGCCAAAATACACAACGGCGCAGATGTCTATCGGGACCGCCGCGCCGCGGGCGTGAAGATGGACGCCCGTACCCCTCTTGAGCATCGAGCGGAGGCGTGGAATGAGTTCGTCGCGCGCCGCAACGCGTCTCTGGGGATTGGCGGCCCGGCGCGCTCTGGCCATGGGAGGACTGAGCACCTGGACCCCCAGACCGTTGATTCCCTGGCGAGGGCGGCTGCCGGGGCCGTCAAGGTCAACCACAAGATCCTAAAGGACCCCGGCTCCTCCCGGGAGGACTGGCAGCGAGCCGAGGTGATGTTGGGGTCGCTGCTGGTCATGTCGACCAACCACGATTTCCTGGCCGGCAAGCAGATGGACAATGTGCTCCAGCATAACAGGAACTCAGCCGCCCTTGTGAAGGCAAGCCACGCATCCGGCCAGGAGAGAAGCATCGCTACTGCGACCCAGGCAGCCTCGGCCTTCCGTCCCCAGGGAGCAGCGGGAAACGGAGAGGGCTCGTCCAGGGCTCAGGCTGAGACTCCTGTCATCGACCTGAGATCGCCGTCTCCGCCTCCCCGCCACAAAACTGCGGCGGTGGGCGATGGCAACGATGGTCAGAAGGAGAAAAAGAAGAAGCCGAAATGGCAAGAGGCGGCTGGGTCTTCTCGCGCTGCTCGGGAGAGAACAGTGGACATCCAGCGCCAGGCCCACGAGGAGAACGTGAGGATGGCCCAGATCGTCGCCAACGTGAAGCGGGAGAGGGTGGAGGAGGAGGACGACGCGAACCCTCCGTCGCACGAAAAGGCGAAGAAGAGCAAGAAGGGCAAGTACAAGAGGATGGAGGAGTTGGCCGGTGAGAACCCTTCGTCGGACGAAAAGGCGCTGAGGAAGCAGAAGAAGAAGAAGCACACTGAGTGAGGAGATGGTGAAGCACGGCCAGCGATCCATTTTGGGTCATCGCCAGCGACAGGATGCCCATGGTCTTCTTTCGGTCTCAGTGTCTTGGGGACTCCTGGAGCTGCGATGTCACGGGAGCCTTGGTTTTCAAGCCCATCATTGAAGGCGGCAGTCAGTGGAGTATTCTCTCAGTCTGGTGAGATGGGTACCGACGTCATGTTGGATTCCCAGCGTTGGGTTAGTTTCGATGGATAGCCGTGTAGCTGTCAACCTGTTTGTGTGGCGGCGAAAGCTTCATGGGTGGACTTCGGAGATGGCTGGAGAAGGAGGAGGGGGCCAGGATGGAAGGAGGATTATTTCTGTACACGCGAAGAGCTTCGAGGGGGTCAGGATGGAAGAGGAGGATTGTTTCTGTACACGCGAAGAGCTTCGAGGAGGTCAGGATGGAAGCTTTGACTATTTTCATTCTTTGCTTGCGGGAATTCCTCAAGGCTGGGCTAATGCCCACGAGGTGCGTACCCCAGGTAATCAAGAGATAGGCCCCGAGCGAAGCTGAGAGAGTTTATCCTACACCCTGTGACCCATGCTTCTATTCCACCGTGATCTGCGCATAACCATCGTCGCACAACGCCGACGACGCCAATGGGGAGGATGACAATACTCCCATATCTCGCCAATTTATCCAAGAAAACAACAAGAAGAACGGCCCCAATCCAAAGAAGCGCTTCAAACAAACCGATCCGAGGATATAAAACTTTAAAATGCCACTGGTACAAGGCAAACGAATAGAATCTATGCAGAAACCAACGATGAACGGAGAACAATATCCACCCTAGTTAAGAGCTGGGTGTGGTAGTAGGCGGAGAAGGAGCAGGAGCAGGAGGGACGCTAAAGCCCATCCGCTCCCTCTTGTCGTCGACGAGGCGGCCCCACTCGAGCAGCAGGCGGAACATGTAGACCTCCATGTCGGCAGGCCGCAGGGCCTTGCGGGCCCACTCGCGACCCTCGAGAGCAATCTCCTCGCCGAGCTGGGGGCCTGGACCCCTGTGGTTGGCGAAGAAGCCGACGGCGTTCCAGAGCCAGCGGCCGAGGCGCAGGTCGACGGGCACGTAGTGGCACCATGGGTGCACGCGCTCCTCGTACCAGGTCCGGAACGCGGCCGCGCGATACACGAGGCTCCTGCTCTCGAGGAACGGCAGGAACCGGCCGCTGAAGCCGGCCCCGTCCAGGTCCACCAGGTGCCTGTACCGCCAGTGCTCCACAAACGGCACCGACGCCGCCGATGCCGAGCCGCCGGGCCCGTAGAAGTGGTTGGCCTCGGCCTGGCACTGCTCGCACCTGGTGAAGTCGCCGACAAAGCTCACGTTGACGCCGAGGCGCTGCTCGGCCCCGTCCGGCTTCTTGTGCGCCGCGAGCAGCGAGTTCATCGTCCTGGCGCCGTTGACGAATCGAGCTCGCAGGAACGACTGCCAGGCCCCGTGGTCGGCGAACCCGTCCGTTGCGGAGCCGCGCCAGAACACGCCGTTGGTCTTTTGACCCCATGGAATGTCGGCGGCCTCGTCGTCGGCATCATAGGGCGCCTTGCCCATGTAGTTCCACGGCGAAGGGTGGAGAATGTCTGCAAAGCCCGGGACCTTGGCCTGGCTGAAGACGGGCATCAGGGCTCTGGTGGACCGCATGGTCGACGGCGAGAGCAGGAAGCCGTCCATGTATGCGAGATCCGGCTGGTGGCACACGTCGCCGGACAGGGTCCAGTTGGACACGACACTGCCTTCCGACGTGAGGGTGCTATGCGGAGCTGCGCAGCGTGTGCACACCTCCTTGCGGTTCCACCAGCGCCACGTCCTGGCCAGCGAACCTGACGGGCAGGTCGGGGCCACAAAGTCCCGGAACACTGGGACGGCGTGGTACTCGACGAACAGGGGAGAGCTTGCCGAATCCTTGTCGGGCTCAGGCCACGGCCCGCCACCCGGTTCAAACTTCGTGATCAAGTCGTCGGCGCTGGTTGCAAGGAGGCGGGCATGCGCCTTGTGCGCCGAGTCTCGCAGCAGTTCGTGGTCTTCGTACGGCACGGCGATACGGCATTCGTCATCGAGGTTGAAAGCAAGGTCCATGTCGGGCAGCCACTTGGCAAAAGGCTGGATCATTTGGACCATGCCGTCCATCATCCATCTATGCGTTCCCGGCGTGTGCGGCGACAGCTCGATCTCGCCCTTGTGGATCCTCAGACCGCCTATCATCGAGCCGGACCCATCCTCGAGCATCTGGCTCGTCTGCTTACGTATAACAGACGGCTCGACGCCCCAAAATGGCAGCAGGTCGGCGCTGATCTGGGCGAACTCGTCGATGACGGGCGAGTTGTGTCCTAGGGCAAAGTCGTACCACTTGTCGAAGTTGGGTGGCGGCGGAATGCCGTGCCGCTTCTTGTACGCCTTGACCGCCTCCTCAAGTGTTCGGCTGCTCGCCGCCCGCCCTTGCCATCGCACCGACTCGGCGTTGGCCTCTGAGATCAACGTGGTCAGTGGCGGTATGTCTCGCAAGACTGCATCCCTCGAAAGCTGTGACGACACAGACGACACGAGAGCGACAGCCACGGCAATCAGATAGCCAGCACCGAGCGCCTTGTACGCCAATGTGTCGGCGGTGGACGACCGGTGCGATAGGTGAGCATCCCTGTCCCACCTCAGCAAAAGTCCAGTGCAGACCAGTAGAGCGACAGCGGAGACGGCAGCTGCGGCCCATGCTGGCTGGGTCAGGACGTGGTCAGGGAACGACATAAGATGTCGCACATAGCTGCCCAGCCCGACAATGATCAGCGCCACCGTCGCCGGGCAGAAGGTTGCCAGCAAACAGACAGCTGAGAGGAGCAAGGCGACGACGGCGGTAACGTCGAAGGCCAGCCCGGGCATCTCGGCCCGGCTCAACATGGCCCCACGCAAGGGGTCCCCGGTATACCTCAAGTATATGGCGGCACCTAGAAACAGCGGGGCGCCGGCAATAGAGCACGCGGTGGCAAGGAGACCCCAGCAGGAAGAGTCTGTGTGCCCGGATGACGATCCTCCAGCAATTCGGCCGCTAGTGCTGTCCATGCGAGTGCGCGACAGCATAGTGAGCACAGCTGCATCCAGAGCCAGACTGATCAGCTGTGCAGCCGAGACTATCGGCCCTAGAATCGAGCCGCGCGGGCAGAAAGTGCCTGTCTGGTTCTCCCAGTACGCTTCCATCCGGGTTGCTGCCAACCCCCAGACGAGCGCCAGGCCTAGAGGTCTGGCCACATGATGCAGTCCGGACTGCCTGGTGCCGTCGCCCTGTGTCTGTTTTGGCTCCTCCCCGGGGTCATGTCTGCTGAATGGGAGTCGTAGCTGTCGCGAACGGCATGCGGGGAAGGCTATATCCGACAAGAATACGAACAAGGGAAGAAAGTACTGTGCCATAAAGCGGGAGTCAGTCGAGGATACAGACAACTAGGCCCTTAACCTCGGGCCGTTGTGGCATACCTGGATAGAGCTCCACGAGCAGTGCACAAATCTCGTGACATGCCAGAAGAGCAGAACACGACATGCCACCATCAAGGCCAGTAGCAAGACTTTCGCAGGTATGCGCCCGAGGGCTCGCGCGGCACCCGTTTGAGACACATATCTTGCGGCGGCGAGGAGGAAGCGAGCGCCAGGGACTTTCCTCGCCCAGCCGTAGGGTTGTGTCGGGGCCTTAATAGGTGCAGGAAGCGGTGCTGGCTCTTGGGGAACGGTGCTAAAGCCAGCGGACGTCGGCGCGGAAGAGGAGAATCGGGCAATGGCGAAAGAAAAAGCAGCTACGAGGAGGACGGCCAAGACGGAGAGGTGGATCGGCCGCTCTGGTGGCCGATCGGGGATTCTGGTCAGCGCATGTCGAAACAACTGGGGTTGCCAGGGGCCAAGGTTGACGGCGGCGTACCGAAGCCGATGAGGCTATCGTAGCTGGCGCCCAAGTGGCTGGTGGTTGCGACGAGACCCCTGTGGTATGGTCAGCGTATGGCTTCTTTGCGCGCAATACCGCTTCCGGCGGTCCAACTCACGCACCCCAAGGCCATGAGGTCGACGAGGCGCCGCTGCTTGTCCATTCTTCCGCGTGCTGAGTTCCTCACGGGCTAACACCGATGCGCTGCGCAGCATTCAAGAGACGAAACGATCTCCGGAAACATGAGGCCGGAGAGGTTCCGAGGCGGCAGCTGGATATCGATGCGCCCGTAGGCAGAAAGATGTAAAGAGAGTTGGAACACCACCCTCCTCTCACGAGAGCCTGCTCCTGCACCGGGGCCAGGCTGAGGCCCCCCAGCAGAAGTGGTGCGTGCCGTGATGGGGCAGGGAAGGGGCTCGTCGAGGCGCGCTTGGTGTTGGGCGCTGCGGCGGCTGCGGCTGCTGCGTGGGGCAAGAATGCGGCAGATATGGGCGTAATTGATATCACAAGGTCTAGAACAGACTTTCCGCCACGCGAAAGAAAACGGGATGGAAAGAAAGGAACAATGGGAAACGGCGAGCGTGCTCGGCGCCCACAACCACCCACTACAGCCCCCTGGCGGACATCTCAGATGGATCCCTCCCGTCCCATCGAGACCACTACGGGGGCATCTCCATCCCGTGGAACGGGCGGGTCTCGACGAGAGAGGTGTGCACACCACCACACCAGCCGTCATGATGGGTGCCCCTTCCTTCCATGGTCGAGCAGACCCCGGCGGGTGTGCTGTTTGCCATTGGATGTTGCGTCATGGAATTACCGGGATTCGAGCCGAAATCCAGTCTCGGCGCGACAAAAGGGCATAAAAAGGTACCCACACCCGCTGACGGCGCTGCGATGAGACGGTGGGGAACAGATGGAAAAACTGGAAATGAGAGTCTGGACCAGCCTTCCTCGTCTGGACCCGGTCAACCGACTGGCGAGAGAGGCAAGCAGGGAGGCGAGGTCAGGGTGGGGAATACCCGCCCCTGGTAGATTGGCCGTGCTTTGGAGCTTTCCCTGCCGGCCTGCCTGTATGCGGGGACCCCCTTTCTGGCGACTCGAGTCGGACGGTTGGTGAAACACAGCTCGTTAAAAGTCCAGAAACCAACTGGCACTGGCACTGCGAGTGGGCCACCGCTGGGTTGGCACAGCCAGAAAAAAATAGGCATACGGGTAGTGACCGCACCTTATTGGAATCATGCAATGCTACCAGCCATTGGAGCATATTTTGACAGCATCTGGAGAGGAACCAAGTCATGTGCGCAGCCTCCAGCCCAGCCAAGTGGAGTTGTTCTGCTTTTGACTGGGGCCAGAGACAGAGGCTGTTTGGTTGTTTAACAGCCCGGCGAATGCTCAGACTTGTTCCGCGACGCATTGTCGCCCGTGCCGTCCGTTACGGTATATTATGCCCTGCTTTGCGACCATGTGTCTGCTCCGTCGAGGAGATGTGGCATTATCAACCCCCATGACTAGCCGCCTGGCCACCGAGACGGACTCGTGGGGATGGCCGACGCTGCTGGATTTGGTTTGACCTAGCCCGCCTGGCCACCGAGACGGACTCGTGGGGATGGCCGACGCTGCTGGACTTGGGGTATTATCGACCAGACCGATCGGTACTGTACCGGTTGGGAAAAGGGTATAAAATGCAAATTCCCAAAGTGCTTCAAGGAAAACCCCCCCCTGGGGCCCCGTCACGTTCCTGGTGGCCTCAGGCCTCCGCGTGGCGCGGCCCGTGGAGGCTCGCCTTTACCTCCCCGTACGGTGGGTACTTTTATTCCACCCTATCTTGTGGCTTAGGGGTCACCAAACCGGCACGAACGTTAACCCTTACTGATTTGGGTATAGTGCGTTTAAATTAAATGAAATAAGCCTGAACCGACCGACCTTACCAGACCGGTACAGTACCGATCGGTCTGGTCGATCATACCTTTGGTTTGACCTCGCCCGGCTGGCTTATGCTAGTAGGCTAGCATAGATGCTCTCGAGGTGTGTAATATGGGTGATGGCCACTACGTATCGTACATATCGTGCAAACAAAATAACGAGCGCCGGGCTGGGCTTGCCGCCTTCTTAGTATGTTAGAACGAATCCGGCTGGTAGGCGTGTCGTGTAAAACATGTCGTGGCGTGCAAGCCGTGCCGGTAGCTACATGGGATCTGACGCCGGCCGCGGGCTAGAGTGCGGGGGACCATTATGCCTTGGGAGTCGGGGTCGGATCGGGCTTGTCAACCTCGTTTCGACGACGAGAGATCTGGTGCGAGCGGTTGGCAGGCGGTCAGCGAGGCCAGGCAAGAGAAGCGACGTGCTGGCGACGCACCCAATTCTTTTTGCAGTCACGGTAGGCCTGGAAGTAGTCCTGGCACATTGTCCTGTCTCCGCCGTTGCGGTTGAGGCATTGAATGCTCTTGGACGCCGCCTCTTGACAAGGGTCGTACCATTCGCTCTTGCTCTTGCTGTAGGTTAGAGACGACAGAAGGAAGCGAGCGAGGTAGTTAGTTCATGCTAGCCATGACGACGGAGGCGGCGGCAGCGAGCTGCGTGCGAGATGAAAGGGTGCACGGGGCGGAGCTGTACCTGCGAAACTTTTGCTTATGTTTCGCGCTCCATGGATCGTTCTCGTCCGAGGGTTGCGAAGCCATGTCTACGGATTGCGCGACGAGGTGCCGTCTAGGTTGACCGTTGACAGGTTGAATCGGTGGGCGCGCGACTTTTTTTGTCGTTGGGTCGCGTTATTTGATGGTTCTTCGCTCCTGCGCTACTAACGTGATGGAAGCCTTCCATCCAATTGATCCTAAAAAAAAAAAGCGTCAACCTCAAGGGAGCCAATCCAATCACGTGCTTGCTTGTCCGTTACGCGCCATTACAGAAAAGACCCCTATTTCTCAGACGAAGACAAGATAATTGGAGGACTGGAAATACACACGGAAATCCCATAAACAACAATAATAACAAAACAAGCCAATTCGGTCCCGCATCGTGAACGAAATCAACCAGCCGCCCAAGGGACTGCAACGGTGCAGCCGGCTCAGTTCGGCAGCCGGCTCAGTTCGGCAGCCGGCTCAGTTCGGCAGCCATCACCCGCCGGAGCCTGCTGATTCAGGCTGCGCCTCTGGCCTTTGCAACTATTTGAGAGCTTGGATTACACAACCCTGTCAGGCTTGGGCGGCTCCGTATCTATCGTGTCCTTGTGTTTCCTCCGCTCCTTCACTGCTTCTTCTGGATTTCCCCTTACAATGACACCTCACAAGCTTGATTCGTCAGATCCAAATCCCCTGCCGGAGTTTCGCGTATCCCATAGAAGGAAGGTAGAGAGAACTGCAAGTCCGAGGGCTGAGAGAACTGCGAGTCCGAGGGCTGAGAGAAATGCGAGTCCGAGGGCCGAGAGAAATGCGAGTCCGAGGGCTGAGAGAAATGCGAGATCCGAAGGCCGGAAGGACTAGAAGATCCGAGATCCGAGATAGCTGCTACATGCGAGGGCCGAAAGGACTACGACACCGGGGCTCAGTTTACTGGACTGAAAAAGATGGTCGAGAAGATGGGAGGCACCCTACGGGCAGACATTGTGGCTCGACTCTCTGGCAGAGGCGTGTGTGTAGGAACGGCTAGAGCGATCTTCATGACACTTTCCTTTTCGAAACACCCTACTATCTTACTTGGGTCAGAGTGAGGCGGTCAGAGTGAACAGAGCACTTGGAGTGCCCAAGACCCACCTATAGCGTGTAAAAAAAAAAAAAAAAAAAAAAAGAGTGCAAGATCGGACCATACAGGGTGGGGTATTTTGCCATTTTTATTCTCGTTAGCCGGCCCGTGGCTGTCGTCATCGTCTATGGTATAATACAGCTTTTTCGAAAGGACTGCTGCCAGAGGCTTAACTGCTAGGGAGGGATGGACGGTGGCTCAGTGCCTCTCCCGTCTCCGTGGTGCTGCCCTGATAATGTCATCGACCCTCAACAAAAGCTGAGCGCGCGTTCTCTGGTTAGCACTAGAATATGCAGATGGAAACTGAGTACGAGTGACGCAGCAGGGAATGAAGCTTACCTCGGCCGCCTCGCTTGCGGATGACACCACTGCCTTCTTCAGTTTGTAGCTCTCGATAACGCCCACATCGCGCATGTCTGCGATACCGCCACCGGGCGTCATCAGGTCGAGGCCGTACGTGGTCATGCCGTCATAGATGGCCTTGCGCAGGCGCGCCACGAGCTCGCCAGAGTCGAGGCCGGCATTGTCGGCCAGAATGGTGGGCAGCTGGCGCAGGGCAACGGCAAAGGAGGCCACCGCCATCTGCCGCTTGCCCTCAACGCGGGTCGCGGCGCCCTCGACGGCCTTGGCCATAACCATCTCGGCGCAGCCGCCACCTAGTGTGGTGCGGGGCTCCTTGACCGTCTGTGACAGCACGGCCAAGGCATCGTGCAAACTGCGCTCGGCCTCGTCCAGCAGCTGCTCGGTGGCGCCGCGCAGCACGATGGTGCAGGCCTCGCCGGCCGCCACGCCCGAAAACTTGATCAGTGTGTCCTCGCCGATGATGACCTCCTCGATCAGGTCGCACTGGCCCAATTTGACCTGGTCCGGGTGGTCAAACGTGGACGCGATCTCGCCACCAGTGACGAGGGCCAGGCGCTCGATGCCGTCAAAGTCGGCGTGCTCGATGGACATGATGCCGGCATCGGTGAACAGCTGCTCGGGCCAGTTGTAGATGAGCTGGCGGTTAATGAAGCAGTTGATGCCGTGGGCCTTGATCTTGTCCACCTTGGCCTTCATCTTGTCCTTCTCGGCCTTTTCCAACTCGGCCAGCTTGCTCGTTGAGCCGACCTTCATGCGCGCGCCAAAAATCTTGACCTTGTCTGTGTCCATGGACGTGTTGGCCACAAGGATCTTGGCCTTCTCTAACCGCTTGGGCTGGTTGACACCGATCTTCTTGTCCAGGATGAAGCCCTCGTCCAGGAAAGAGTCGCTCAGCTTGCCGCCAGCCTTCTTGATGATCTGGATGTGGCTCAGGTCTGACGAGTCCTGCAGCCGCAGCACCGCCTCACATGCGAGCTGGGCAAAGTGATCGCGGTCTTGCGCCAACACCTTGGAACTTAGCGTCGTCCTGGCGATTGCGATGAGATCTTTCTTGAACGCCTCGGGGTTCTTGCTGTGGTCGACCGCCGACTTCTCCAGCGCATCGAGAGCCGCCCTGCTGGCTATCCGGTAGCCCTCGATGATAGTCTGAGGGTGGATCTTCTTGCTGACCAGGTTCTCGGCCTCGCGCAGCAGCTCCGCGGCCAGCACCGACACCGAGGTCGTACCGTCTCCGACCTCATCGTCCTGGACCTTGGAAATGTTGACCAGCACCTTAGCGGCGGCGTTGTCGAGGGCGATGGACTTGAGGATGGTAGCGCCGTCGTTTGTCACCATGATTTCGCCGGTGGACCTGCACTCCCCGTGACGCCACGGTTAGCAATACCACAGCAGAAAGACAGGGGAAGATCGACGTCACCGCCGCAGGACACTCACGCCGACTGCAGGATCTTGTCCATGCCCTTGGGGCCTAAGGTGCTCTTAACCAGGTCGCCGACCGCGATGGCGCCGACAAAGGCAGAAAGACGAGCATTCTCGCCCTTTTCTTCTGTCGTGCCCTCCTCGAAGATCTGGGTAGGACTGAAGGACGACTGGAGGAGAACGACAAGCGGCCGGTTAGTTTGTTTCCCCCCCGCGTTGCCGAGAGGATGGTTGCAGCAGCCAGAGACGCATACATACCATTTTTTTTTTCTGTGTCTGCACCAGGTATACGGCAAAGGCGGCTGGAAAGGATCCTCGACTCGAGAAGGCGGGTCGTTCGTGGTGTTGCCTCGCACGTTGGAAGCGTCGCCAGGTCTCCGTACTATCACCAGGCTCCCGCTACGATGGCAGGCGGGGAGGAAAGAAAATAAATCGAGCCAAGAAAAGCGATCGCTCGAAGTGCCTAAGCCTGCCTTGAGGTATGCAGTACCACCCTTCTGCTAGTTTGGCATACGCTACCTGGGGTAGCCGGTACCTTTCCTAGCCCCTCCTTGGGGTGCCGACCCACAGCCCGGACCCACTTCGATGGGCGGGCGGTGAGAGCAGCTGTTGCAAGCGGCTCGACGCGGGACACTTGCAGCCTCTCGAATCGCGGGGCTCGGAGCTGGAACTTCTAAAATGCCGTCCCACACTCTGCAAATCCACAGGCAGGTGCTGCCTGCCCGGTGAAGAGCCAGACAGAGTATCAAGGGAAGCGGTCGCAAGTCAAGATACGGTCTTTAGGTACGATTAACAGCTAGCGACTGAGCAGGGGAGTGCAATTCCACGTTTGTTGCTGCCGTTGCGCGCCGCGAGTCAACCCCAAAAATTGCACGCCGCAGCCACCAGCCGTAGCCAAACTTGCCCGCCCGCCTTGCGAAAAACCCCCGCTTTCGCACATTCGCACAATTTTTTTTTTTTTTCGAACCCAGATTGGTTCGCGACCCCGGAACGGCAGGCACACAGCAGTCAGAAAAAACCCACCACCACATCTACCACGACAACTACAATCACCATTCCCACCAACCGCCATTCCGCGCCCAATTTGCTGCTTGGGCACACCAGTTAGCCACGACCATCCCACTCCAGTGACGCGAGCGGCTACTGTCCAGCATGGCGCCCTCTTTCGACCACCTCCGCGAGGCGGACCTCGACGAGGACGAGTTCGACGAGGATGAGATCGACGTCTCGGACCTGCGCGACAGGTTCGAGGTTCAGCTCGAGCAGGGATACGACACATTCGTCGTCATCGACGGCCTCCCCACCGTTACCGAGGAGCAAAAGCCCAAACTGGTCAAGTTCCTACTGAGGAAGCTGAACTCGGTTGGCAGGACGAGGGAAGAACTGATCGATATGCCCATGGGCCCTGATGGCAAATCGCTCAAGTAAGGACGAGTTCCCCGGCCCGCAGCACGACACAGCGCGTGCGCACTACACTTCCACACTTAGCCATAATTGCGAACATGCTGATACTAATCGTCTCGTGTCGTTCCCGCCCTACAGCTTCGCATTCGTGGAGTACTCGTCACCCTCCGAGGCCGCCGCCGCGGTCAGGCAGCTCGACCAGGTTCCTCTCGACAAGAAGCACACCCTCCGCGTCAATAAGCTTATGGACATCGACCGCTATGGCCGCGAGGGCAGGATAGACGACGAGTACCGTCCCCCCGCTATCGACGAGTTCCAGCCCAAGGACCACCTTAGATCGTTCATGGCCGACCCCGCCGGTCGCGGGCGGGACCAGTTCGTCATGTACCGGGGCGACCACGTTGGAGTTTACTGGAACAACGAACGGGACGCGCCCGAAAACATCGTCGACCGGCCCAACTGGACAGAGAGCTTCGTGCAATGGTCTCCCCTGGGCACCTACCTGATGTCGATGCACATGCAGGGCGTCCAGCTCTGGGGCGGTCCCAAGTGGGACAGGCTAGGCCGGTTCCCCCACCCCTTCGTCACCATGGCCGCCTTCTCGCCCCAGGAGAACTACCTGGTCACCTGGTCGACCCGGCCTATCGAGATTCCCGACTCGGGCCACCCGGCCCTCTCCATCGACGACGACGGCAAGAACTACGTCATCTGGGACATCGCCACCGGGAAGCCCCTGCGATCCTTTGCTAATCTGGACCTGCCCACCGACGACGCCAGCAAGCCGCCCCGCAAGAACCCCTGGCCTGCCTTCAAGTGGGCGTCGGACGACAAGTACGTTGCCCGCCTGACCCCCGGCCAGTCCATCTCGGTCTACGAGTTGCCGCGCATGAACCTGCTCGAGAAGACCACCATCAAGATCGAGGGTGTCATGGACTTTGAGTGGGCGCCGTCACGACCACAGCGCGAGGGTGTCAAGACGTACGAGCAACTGTTTTGCTACTGGACTCCCGAGATCGGCAGCAACCCGGCCAAGGTCGGCCTGATGAGCCTGCCCTCCAAGGAGGTTGTGCGCTCGCTTAACCTCTTCAGCGTCTCCGACGTCAAGCTAGAGTGGCAGTCCGAGGGCGCCTACCTCTGCGTCAAGGTCGATCGCCATTCCAAATCCAAAAAGTCCCAGGCTACCACTTTGGAGATCTTCCGCGTCAAGGAGAAGGGCGTGCCCGTCGAGGTCGTAGACACCATCAAGGACACCGTCATCAACTTCGCGTGGGAGCCCAAGGGTGACCGCTTCCTCATCATCACGACCACGACGCCGACAGGCGAGGTGGCCGTGGCACCCAAGACTGCCGTCTCCTTCTTCTGCCCAGAGAAGTCAAAGGGACCCACTGCTGGCAACTTCAAGCACCTCCGAACCCTCGACAAGAAGAACAGCAACGCTATCTACTGGTCGCCCAGGGGAAGGTTTGTTGTCGTCGCCACCGTGCTCAACCAGCAGAGCTCGGACCTCGACTTCTTCGACCTGGACTTTGAGGGCGAGAAGCCAGCTGCCGAGAAGGACCTTACCGCCAACCTCCAGCTCATGAACACGGCAGATCACTATGGCATCACTGACGTCGAGTGGGACCCCTCTGGACGATTTGTCGCCACGTGGGCGTCGGCATGGAAGCACACGGTACGTAATGAAATCACACATGGACGATCCCTTTCCTGGCTTTCTTGATTACTTGAGAGAGAAATAACAGATCACAGCAAAGACGACAAAGCTAATCGAATGACGCTCTTTCCCCCAATAGATGGAGAATGGCTACCATTTGTACGACTTCAAGGGCGAGCAGCTGCGCGAGGAGCCGATGGAGAAGTTCAAGCAGCTGCAGTGGCGCCCGCGGCCACTGACGCTGCTCACCAAAGAAGAGCAGAAGACGATCCGCAAAAACCTGCGTGAGTACTCGCGCGTGTTTGACCAGGAGGACGCCGAGCGCATCGCGGGTGCAGACCAGGAAGTCGTGGACCGCCGGCGTCGTCTCCTCGAGGAGTGGCACGCATGGCGCGAGGCGACCGAGGCCGATGTGGCCGAGGAGCGCGCCGAGCTCGGTTTGCCCGAGGACCCCGTCGTGGAGCTGCTCAAGGCCAAGACTGCGGAGCTGGTGGCCGAGGGCCAGGAGGAGGAGCAAGTTATCGAGGAGATTGTCGAGGAGGTTCTCGAGGAGAACGAAGAAATCGTGAGCTAGATCTGGAGTTGAGAATCATGTGCATCTCTGACCAGGTTTGGCACCGGGATAACCACAAGTCTATACATGGACTGTTTTATGCGGCGTTAATTTGTTTCTCTATTCATTTCCTGACGGTAGAACTGGGTGATTTGGTACTTGCATTTTCGGGCCTCCGGATGGGAGATTTGTGCTTTTATGGTGGGCGGTTGTTCTTGAGTTCGCCGGGTCCGGCATCCTGTTGCCAGCGGGCGATGTGGGAGAACAGCAGGCACTCGGTTAGGTTCACAAAGAGTTGAGGCATTTACACCGAAAGCTTTACGCATATTCTCCTCGGATTTCCTTCAACTCCTCCTGGCCTCTGAAAGTCATTCCACAAAAAAGTGAGCATGATCCGCAAACGCCGTCTGCCGGAACCCAACTCTGATCTCATCGTTTGCCTGGCACCGAGAAGTTCTTTGCGCAGGGGTCGGCCCTGTTCTTGGTCGGGCCATCGTTCACACTGCCCCAGTTTGTGCCAGGATTTCGGGGCTCGTCGTCACATCGGTGAGAGATGCCCCACTCGATCCTCCAAGGCATCCCCAAGTAACGTGCCGTGGGGTTGATTGCCGTCCCGCCCGTGACAGGATCAACGCCAGATACGAGTAACTGGGAAAGATGCCTCACATAAGCCAAATCGTCTGGAGACGGACCACTGTGTACCTATTGGATTGGGTCGAGACCAGCTTGAGTTTTTCGTGACCGCAAACTTTCCAAATTGCCGCGAAGGTTGAGATGGATTTGACGTCAAGCCAAGGCCAACACGTCTCCAAAGCCTGCGCCATCCCTACCTCAAACGCCTAATATAACCTACAATACGTGGCTACAGTGGGTGATGTCTAGCATTGTCAGGGAAGGTACCTACAGCACAGCATATGAGATGCCGAGTTTCTGGGCGGGCGCCGAGGCGTAGGTCTGGATGGTGGCGGAAGTTGCTCAACTTCCAGACCTTCCGTCGCCCCTCCCGTCTCTTCTATATTGGTCTTTATTTTACGTCTTTTGCCCTATTTATCCACTGCCTTCCGCTCGGGTCATCAACAAGGCAGCCGGGCAGCCTTTTTTTTTTTTCTCGCTTTCTAAGAAGCTTGACTTTCCCCTCGCGAGACCGACTTCTGGCCAGCCTCGGATCCTCCCATGTGCTTTTGTATGGTACCTGCCTAGGTGGGATTACATAGGCCGCGAGAGGCCGGAAGTGCTCTTTCACCCCTGGGTGCCCACGGCCGCGGCCCGGTGATTGGCGAGGGGCCAGGCGGGCTCGACCATGCTGACCTCGTTTCGCTTCCAACGGCTACTTCCCCTGGCGGCCTTTCTGATCTTTGGCTTGTTTCTCTACTTGAACGCGCCCCGATTTCGAACCTCGCTGTTCCCCTCTCCGTTTCAGGGGGCTACAGGCCCTCTGTTCCCGGTCATTGCAGCGGAACAGGCCGGCGCTGGAGGCTGCGACCCGGGTATCACACACCTCGGCTCCCTTGGTCTCTCTGACGAGATACTCTACACTAGGCGATGCATCAAGCCTGTTTTCGATTCGCATGCCGAGCGAGATGTTGTCGGCGAGATACACCAGCCCCTCATCGACACACAGGTCGCCGTCAACCTGTCGTCCTGCTCCCATGACAGGCTCCCGCCATGCGCGCCTATAACCCTTCGCGTCCCGCCTCCGTACCCGAAGCGGACATACCCACACCTTATCTTTGGGATATCGACCACATATGACCGTCTCCAGGAGAGCTTACCAGTGTTCTCGCATTGGCTCTCGGCCTCGGATGCCCTGCTGGTGGCGGTCGTGGTGGACGCGGATCCTCTGGGGGAGGCTCCCCGGGACCTGCAGGCACTAGAACACCTCTACCAAAGCTCGGACATGCGGCTGCACTGCGTCAAGACACGCAACTCGTCGCTTACCGTGGACCAGAACCACTTCACGGTGATTCTGGACATGGTGGAGGCGGCCACGTCGCAGACGAGATGGCTCGGCCTGCTGGACGACGACACCTTCTTCCCTAGCCTGTACAATATGGACCGGGCTCTGGGCATGCACAGCGCCTCGGAGCCGACCTGGCTCGGGGCGCTGTCGGAGGACCTGGAGGCGGTCCGGAACTGGGGGATCATGGCGTTTGGCGGTGCCGGGGTGTTCCTCAGCGTGCCGCTGGCGCGGGAGCTGGCTCCGCACGTGGACGACTGTGTCTCCTCGGCGCGGCGCAACACGGGCGACGCGATCCTGCGCGACTGTGTCTTCGGGCGGACTCACACCAAGCTGACGACGGTCCCCGGGCTGCACCAGCACGACCTCATGGGCGACGTGTCGGGCTTCTACGAGTCCGGGCCGCGCCCGCTGTCGGTGCACCACTGGAAGTCGTGGTACAGGGAGCCCGTCGACCGCATGGCGGCCGTGGCCGACGTCTGCGGCGACTGCTTCCTGCAGCGCTGGCGGTTCGGCGCCGACACGCTGCTGGCCAACGGATACTCGATCACGCGCTACCTCGACGACCTCGCCGGGCTCGACCTGTCCAGGACCGAGGTCACCTGGGTGAGCCCAGACAGCAACGACAACTTTGGCTGGAGCCTCGGCCCTTTCCGTGACCGCGTGCCGGACGGACGTAAGAAGACGTACAAGGTGATCGACGCCGTGCGTGCCCCGGGCGTGTCTAGGGGCGCCGGGCTGCGGCAGCTGTACGTCTACCGTGGCAACCAGGAGCTGGGCGAGAAGGACGGGGTCGTGGAGTTGGTATGGATGCCTTGACGGTCGTCACTCCAGGAGGGAAAGACCAAAAGGATTCGGATTGTGCCGAGCACGGTTCAGAGAAGCATATACGGTGTAGAGAGCGGCACAGACGGGACACCATCTCGGGGCCTCGCTCGTGCATGGAAATGGTCTGGAAGGGGAACCATGCACCGCGGCACGCACATGATACATGCTTCGTCTGTTCATGTCCCGGCGGGTTGCAACGATGGAAAAATCTCCGGTGTGACGCAAGGGCTTGGTCCCGTGAAGCCGACAGACTATCTGAACACGTTGATGATGTGACATCAGGTCGGACGGCGTTTCTGTTGTTCATTTCGGAGTTTGGGGACAGGCGTGTGTATATTAGGCGATTAGCCTCGTGCTCTTTTTTGGTTCATTATTTATTGTTTTGGCCCCGGCGGCATCAATTCGGGGAAACTCTCGGGGTTGGCAAGTCGCAAATGAATCGAATGAATAGGTCAATAGGTCGGCTGTTCTTGCGGCCGATCTTGATTTGACCATGATACATTATAATGATAACAATGATGCGCAATGTTGATCAAGGTATCTGCCTATTACTTGGAGCCACTTCCTCCATTCCAAGAGCCGGTCGGGGACGGTCACCAAGACGACGGACCCATGGAATCGGGAGACGCCGTTTGAGTTAGCACCGAACAGTAATTCGATCTAGAGATGGGCCATCTTCAGGTGGTGATAAGCGCGCGAAGGATGCATCGGAAGTGGCCTTCGATGCGGCCACCGGATAAATTCACTGGTCACAACCCCGGCCGGCCTTTTCGTGGAGAAGCAGGAGAAAACAACTGGAGGCCCAGCGGATCGGCATTGAACCAAGCCATGCAGAGCGAGGATCCGCGGTCTCGGCCAGGCCTGCTCAGGGGCAAAGGCTGAGTTTGGTCCCCACAGTCAGCAAAGCACAGCGTGCACAGGCAGCTCGCCTTGTCACCCTACGTTTTGCCTCTAATTGGCATTTATCTCGCTTCCAGTAGTCCCGATGGCCTCCCGCCCGCTGCCCCGGCCTGGGCTTGCTACAATCTCCGGGTGGTGTAATCGAGAGGATGCTGCGGCGGCACTGGCCGTGATTGGCTGTGTTTCAAAGTTGGCGAAATGAAGAGTTGAGGCCCTCGATTTTGCTTTCTGGTTTTGAATCAGCACACACCACCATCCGGACAGCTTCATGGTGTTTTCTCAATGCTGCAAAACCAGAGAGCCACCCAGATATTGATGCGCCGGGCCTCGCTTCAGGCCGCGTCAGTGTGCGACGTGTTTAGCGCCGGCGGCACTGAGCTGGCTCGACTGGCAATTGCTGCTTGAGCAGTGGCGGCGACTTTGTTTCGAAGGCTTGCTAAACGGCCCGGTGACACGGCGGCGGCAGGTTTCAGAAGCAAGCCACCGCCCGCGTTTGGTTATCTCGCTGGCCGTGTCTGACGCAGTGAGGCGCTCCCAACGGCTTTTTTGTCTTTTCTTCTTCCCGTTGCATCGTGACCCGTCTGTGTTCTTGGGTAATAAAAAGAAAGGCACAGCCAAGCTTTTTGTCTCGATTGCTTTTTTGCATCATTCCCCAGCGGCCTGCTCCAATGACGGGACCCGTGCTCTTCTCCTCGAGTAAAATTGACTTTTTTTTTTTCTTTCTTTTCCTGGAAATGTCCAGCCATTTGCCCCTCAGTAGGATGCACTCCCGCTTGTGAAATGGATAAATGGTCTCCCCTGACTTGTGCCGTGGGATCCCCATTCACTCCCTGAGTCGGACTCCCCACCCAACTGCCGCCAACCCCTGAGCCATCCCGCACTAACAGCAATGCGCGCGATTGCTGTGATTGGCTGCACCAGCTGTGAGAGTGGGAAAACCGGGCCAATTGCGAGGCTGGGGGGGCCTGCCCACACTGCTGTGCTGCACATTGATGCTGCACAGCCGAAGGCGATGGGCGCAGCGCACCGTAGCATGGAGCGTGCAGAATTTGAGTCGGGCCCCCTGTCAGCACGCCAACGTCGTCGAGAGCAACCTTGAAGAACCTTTTCCCAAGTCAGGCTGCATATGGTTGGCTGAGATGAACGGCTGCCCCATCGTCGGCCCACCCTCGCCTCGCTCCTGCCCCCTTATCGCATCGCAGCAAGCCGGGCAGTCGGGCAAGCCTGCCAGCGAAGAGTGCGCCTGCCCTGCACCAGTGCGGTGTGCCGAATCTGCACGCCCAGCAAAAAAACAAGGGGCCGGGCAAAGGAAGCACGCTGAGCGGTCAATCAAGTCAATCACGTCGGCCACAGCATCATCTAGCCAAGTTTTTTTTTTTTTCTCCTCTCTTCCTTTTTTTTCCCTTCTCCAATCGACCAATCGACCGTCATTCTTTTCCCTCCCCCATTCATTCTTTTCCGGTCGCGTCGTCATCGCACCCCGTCGCTCGCTCTGTATATGTTTTCCTTTTCGGCGTCGTCAATCGGCCGTAGATAATTCTAATCGCTTGTTTTGGCTTTATCACCCGACACGCAGACACCCTCGCCGTGCACTATTTCGGTCTGCTTGGTGTTTGGGCCACCTCCCCGACCTCCATCCTCTAATCCCACCCAGACCCCCCTGTCGGCGCTGCTTTTGGCCGCTTGAACGCCCGCGGCCGCACAGCCCGACCATCTTGAGACGTTTGTCACGTCAGGGGCTTCGTCCAATCCTCCTCAAAGCCACGATCATCCCGTCTCGAACCCCAAACCCTCGCTGCCATCTACCGATCTGTTGCGGCGGTCCAGCCCACACACACTGCGGGAGCTTTTTTTTTTTTTTTTTGCTGCCTCGTTGGCCCTCCGTCCCCACACCCGCCACTCGCCTTCCACCACATCCTCGCGGCGGGTAAACAAACTTTGGAAACACGCGCCCGCCTCGGTTTGCCCGATCTCGACCTCGAACCAGAACTCTCGCCCGCCTCTTAAACTCACGATCCGACGGTGACAGCGACGACCAAACGAGTCCCCGCGACTGATCCGCCGGCCTGTTGATTCTGGCTGGAAGGCTCGACCAAGCGGGCACCCGAAGAGAAGGCTGTAGATCTACATGGGGATCCGGGAGAATGCTCGTTGCCACACAATGATGGCCTTGGATGAACACGCCATCATCGACGACATCTCGGCGACCCCTAGTCCGGGCTCGCCGCCCGGCATGACCGCATCCAAATCCTCCAAATCCTCCTCCTTCCATTCTCTCAATTCCGACGACGGGAGTGTCCTGGCCGACGCCAGCCACTTCGAAGACATCGGCTTGAACGACGACAATGTCGTCCACCGCTTCGACCGAGATGCGCCCTCCAAGGGCGCCCCGAATCCCTTCAACCCGAACTACCCTGCCGATCTCCGAGCCGCCTCGCGGAGGAATAGGTCGATGCCACGCCCCTCCAATGGCCCGAGAGAGTTGGGGAAGCCGCGTTCCCTGCGAGACATCACACCCAAGTCCCGCCCGTCCTTCCCCCCGATAGAGACCGACATTCGGAACATCAACGTGCGCAGCACCAACCTCAACACACTCTATCCCGCCCCCATGACCAGCCCAATACGTTCCAAAAGCTTCGGCCCACGTGGCGCCCCATTGCGCCGCCAACGGAGCCCGAGCCCGAACTGCTCCATGATCCCGAGGGATCCGAACAGGTTACTCGTCAAGCCTCGGAGGAGCAGCTGGCAGTCGACCCATGAACGCAAATCCGTCTCGGATCTCGAGAGGGAATGTGACGACGACGATGACGATATTCCTGACTACTTGATCCTTGATAACGTGCCGATTTCACCTAGGCCGCAATCGGAGCGCTCGAGGAGCCGGGCCAGCTCCAAAGGCAACTCTCCCGAGAGACCCCCTTCCCATAGGGTTCGCAGCGTCGGAAATGGCACGCCACCCGTCGCCATGGCCCATGGCTCGCTCAAATCACCCACCTGGAAGTCAGACGGCCTCCTGACCACATCGCCCACAGCCATGCATAGCATGGTCAGTCCCACGTCGACACCGTCCAGCGGCGCCGTGAGCCCCTCCAAGGCAAGGACGAAGAGCTGGACCGCGGCCCTGGCCGACCTCAACGCTGAGGCAAAGGCGCTCACGGAGAAGCTTGAGGAGCACGCCGATGAGCTCCAGCAAAAATCGCAGCAGAGATGCAGCACAGGATCTATGCCGACAGGCAAGAGTACTCCCGACAACGTTGAGAGCAAGCCCCGCCACAAGTCGGCTCTGCCCGAACTGCCGCCCCTCCGCCGGTCGAACATTATGATCGACCCCCTCCCGGTATCTAAGGAGAAGGAGGCAGTGCTTTCGCGCACCCGACCGTCATGGCTTCCCCCGAAGGATCCCGCTGAGGAGCGACGCCACCTGAAGGAGTACCAGCGCATGATGGCACAGAGCGCCGAGGCGGATAAGCGCCGCGAGACGGCCAGGAAGTTGAAGTCGGAGTGCCGCGATACGGCGGTGGACTGCTTGATGCAGATTTGGGAGCGTGATGTGTTGCCGAGGTGGAACGAGGCCATCTGCGAACGCCGCACGCGAGAGCTATGGTGGAAAGGCGTCGCCCCGCGCAGCCGGGGTGCCGTCTGGATGCGTGCCATTGGCAACGAGCTCGGGCTCAGCGAGACGTCCTACCGTGCCGCCCTCCGCCGGGCCGGCGAGGCCCAGGATCGCGATGCCACTGGCAAGGGCACTACTGGTGATCAGAAGTTCACTCGCTGGCTGCGGGCCATCCACCGCGACGTCGAGTCGGCCACCTGGACCGAGCTTAAGATCTTCCAAAAGGGCGCGCCGCTCCACCAGAGCCTCGTCGATGTCCTCTCGGCTTACGCTATGTACCGAAGCGACATCGGCTATGTTCCCGGTTGCAACGTAAGTTTTCTCGACTTGATCTTCTCAGCCCTAGAATGCCGCGTCTTTGAAATGGCCATCGATCTAACAAGCTCACTTCCAGACCATGGCTGCGCTATTGCTTCTCAATCTCCCTTCGGCCACCGAGGCCTTCATCGCTTTGGCCAACGTTCTCAATAGGCCACTCCCGTTGAGTTTTTACGCTGCTGATCCAGGGGCCAAGTCAACCGCATACAGCTTGATCCTGCAGACGCTTGCTCAAAAATCACCTAGCCTGCACGAGCACCTGACGAGGCTCCCAGACCATGATCCGGACGCGTACCTGAGCGAGCTCTTCACCTCTCTCTTCACTGGCTACCTTCCCCTCGACGCCGCCGCCAGGCTGTGGGATGTTTACGTCTTTGAAGGCGACAAGGTGCTGGTGCGAGCGGCCGTAGCGCTCCTCACCGAGCGCGAGATGTCCCTGCTGGGGGCTACGCGCATCAGCGAGGTCAAGGCCGTCCTTGAAGGTAGTTCACCCACAAGCTCGCCCGGTGATGCTCCCCGGAAGCAACACGTGGTCGGGCGGCCTGGGGAGGAGGACGCATGGATCCGGGCCGTGCGGGAGGCCGGCAAGGTTTAGAGGCCGTTTGCCGTCGCTCTCTCTACCTCCTGCAGCTCCCCGACACAGCGTCTGCAGTTCAGTCACTCATCATCTCTCTCACCTAACTTACCGAACCGGGCGCGTGTCGTCTTGCACAAACACATAACTTGGCGACTTCGATTGCCCGTTCCACCCGTACATACCTTCTGGGCTGCCCCATGCCATCATCGTCGGGGTACACGACTCGGCATCTTAGGTATCTCCTCCTGGCCATCATCACCAGCGTCCTGGCAAACCGCCGAGTTTCCTAGTTGCTTCCTCTTCTCGCATACGGCATTCATGAGCAAGCCCTGGACATTGCATAGCTCGGGCAACTCGGCCATTCTTGCATCTTGGGACGGATTTCTCGCTTCTTTTTCGGTTCTTCGCCACGACGATTTTTCCTTCCATTTCCGCCTTTCTCCCCATCTACCGACATATTTACCTTGACGGGCACCTGTGTCGCCTGACCCTTATTGCTTATATTCTAATTCTCATCCGCCTTGCGACACCAAGCAAAGCTGGCTTTCCCCCATTTTTACATATTTTGTCGCCGCGCATTGCAAGCACGCAGCGACAACCACGAGTCCTCCCGAACATGTGCTTTGCATGGACATATTACCCAGCCATACGTGTGGGTATCCCTTGTCCCTCTCGCCAGCGATATAGCTGCGCCTGTTTAAAGGCTTTTCTCTTTTTTATTGTATATGATGCTGTGATATTTTTGCTATTCTATATTCTCTATTTGTGTATTCATGACGGACTGGCGCTTTACAGGCTTTACTTCATGGGGTTGTGATTTGATACAATGACATGGCCGCACGGGCGGGTATTGGCTTTGATCAATGAAAATTTGGACATATATCGGACCTTGCTTACCTTTCATGTGTGACTCCTACCCATCTCTTGAGATTTCACTTGCTAACATCCCGTACTGGGCGGCCACCTTCATGACGTCTCAGTGCAAGTCAAGCTCACGGCCAAGTCAGGCGTGCTAGTTGGAGCGGCCTAGGCTTCCCAGGTAGGAAAGGCTCGTTCCTGAACCTTGGACGTCATCCCGCAAACGTGGTTGGGGGTGACGCACTCACAGGTGGGAGAACTGATGACGCAAGCCAAGACTTTTGGGAGCAATTTGACCTGCCTGCACCACCCAGCAAGCAGGTTCCAGCTGAAGAAGTGGCTGGCCGGCAGGTGCTCTCTCACGGCTTCGCGGAGCCCCGAGAAATGCTTGTCGGTCAAAAGCACCACTTTATAAGCCGGTGTGCTCCTCGGCGCGTCCAAGAATACATATCTTGTCTCGGCATCTAGAACACTCCAACCACCTGCACCGCCGGTCCAAGGAACACCGCTAAACAAAGACCAAGTCCCCAATACCCACCCTCAGGGTGAGAAAGAACGCGTCTCCCTTTCACGCGACCGTATTCTTCCCTTTTTGGGTACTAATTACTCCCCACACGCAAACCTTGGCAGTCCTTGTAGTCGTCGGTCTTTAGTCGTCAACACATCCTAAACGCAACAACAGGCACCCGGCCTTCTATTACAAAATGCCCTTCTTCTATAGCAAAGGCGTCGGTGGCCGCCACTTTGGCACGAGCATCCACGCCGACCGTCATGGCATCCGTCGAGGACCGTGGAGGTTCAGCCTCGGCCGCTTCAACTGTTTCAAGCACCGCCACTGAGGCGCTCGGCTGAAGCTGACATGCTCTCTCCCACGATTTTCCCGCCGTTTGCTTCGCAACCAAGACACCTCCTGTCTTGGAGATGAGGACGGCTACACGCGAGGGCACCACGTTCGCCCGAGGCGCCGCCGACCTTCCGGATACACCCGCAGACCTACATACCCACGACCATGATTCACGACTTTTCCAGCTTGTTACTTGAATACCCATCTTCCTACCCAACCGCCACCCATTCGTGCCCGCTGGGCTCGGGCAACCGTCGACTGCGACTGGTCCTTGGAGTCTTTTCTATGTTTCTGCACTAAGGGCGGGCTAGCAATGCTTCTATGGGACCCTGGTACGCCTTGAGGCAAGAAGCCCGGAATGTTGACGTATGCAGAGACGACTCGTCACTATTAATGCCATCTTGTTGTTTTGCTTGATTTGTCACTCCCAAATGCGGCAGCGCAGGCTCCCTCTGCCGCGCCATCAGCTTAACTCGGAAACATTATCATACGTCTTAATAGACGTCTCAGTTGGTCCGATTATGTACACACCATGCTGGACCTAGCAGTGGACAGACGGCCAGACGGAGGAACCCAGAGCTACGCCTCAATGAGACTTGGCTTCCCTCTCAAGGATCTCGCGCTTCTTTTGGAGCACCATACGGTCGAAGCGGCGGAAGGCGGGGAGGCCCTCGAAGAAGGTCCAGAAGACCCAAAAGAAGCCGGCGGAGGAGGCGGCAGCGATGCCGTGCCTGCGCAGACGGGAGCGGTACATTACAGTGGACTCGACGACGTGGATGAGGATGACGGGGACGGCCAGCAGCTTGACCAGCTGCACAAAGACCTCGGGCCCTCCCGGGAACCGCGAGGCGGTCACCATGTCCCAGGCGACGGTGCCGGGGTCCAGGTGGCCCGAGTAGACGAGGGCGCAGCTGACAAAGTAGAAGCCGACGGCGCCGGCGGTGAGCAGGTCCGGGACCAGGGCGGGCCAGCGGACGGCGTCGCCGGCAGACAGGTCCGGGACCAGGTCCGGGGCGGTGAGGGCGGCGCGGGCGGCCCAGGCCATGTCGATCAGGACGGCGCGGCGGTCGTCCCAGGACGCCAGGGCGGGCCGCAGGCGGACGTGGTGGGTCTTGGAGTCGGGCCCCGCGGTGATGGTCATGCAGCGCAGGTCGAGCGAGACCAGGCGGGCGTCGGCGGTGTCGGCCTCGGGGACGCCGTTGAAGTGGCGCAGGTACAGGGACAGGTCGGACGCGTGGTCCTTGTTCATGTGCGCCACGGTGCGCTCGTGCTCGGCGTGGGGGATGGTGACGGCCATTTTTGGCTGTTTGCGTTTCAAGACTTGGAGGTGATGGGTTGAGGGTTGGTGGTTGGCGTTGGATTGTGGCTGGGCTGCGCGGGTGGACTGATTGTGGTGGTGTCCGGGCAGAACAGCAGGCGGACGAACTGTTTAGCCCAAATCTGGATTGAGCGCTGGCCCTGGGCTGCAGCGGGTGCTGCGGGCGGTACCAGGTGATCAAAGCTGAGTCGCAGGCACGGTCAATGCACGATTACAGTAGAGGTGAGCCTGCACTTCACGTTCACCTTACACACAACAGCATCAAGCCTGCACATCTTTTCTAAAAGACGCCATCTACACTCCACTCTGCGTCTATTAGCGCACTTATTTCCCAACCACTTTGTATCCAGGAGGAAGAAGGCGGGCGACTTTGACAATAGGGAAAAGGCTTATCAACCACATTCAACACCTTTGCCACAAATTCGGCGTCGCTTTCAAAGCCGGCCGCCTCACATCTCTCCCTGCACTCCTAGCGTACTTGTAGTAGTACGTCTTGCCCTTCCTGGAGAGGTCCGCTTTACCGATGCCGAAGACGACACCGAAGTCCACCACCTGACCTGCTTCCGCAGATCGGTGAGCATAGACTTCTTAATGTGCTCGTGGGCGTTTTTGGCCGACAGCCGGAACGTCGACACGGCCGACCCTGATGGACGCGGCGGCGCCAGCGAAGACGGCGCTCAATTTTGCTTGTCGAACCCGGTCATGGTTCAAAGGGAGCCACAGCCGCAGTCCCACGCCATGGAACAGGCACCATCCAGAGAGAGAAAGATAGACTGTGATGCACCGTTCAAGGCTACCTACGCTATATGCCATGAATCTGGCTGCGGGAGCGTGCTCTCTCTCTCTGCTCCCTCGTCCAGCCAATCTTCCTTCTGACGCTTGTCACGGCCACCTTCAGTGACCAATCGCTCCTGGCGTCCGCGTATCCGATCTCCATGACCCAGTAAATGAGCGTCACCAGTCCTATCAGGGGAATCGAAACGGCAAAGCACACCCAGAACGACGAGCTCCCCGGCAGGTACGGGTCCGCCATGCCGAAGATGGAGGTCGAGAAGGAGAGCGGGAGGAACACGACGCCGAGGATGGTGAGCGCCTTGACGCTACGGGCCTCGCGCCCGGCCCGCTCCGCCTCCTGGAGCGACAGCTCTGCCGACCGGGACGCGGCCCTGTTGCCCGCCAGGCTGCCGAGCGACGAGACGGCGTCCACCAAGGCCCGGGTGCGCGCACCCAGCTCGCGGTACCTGCGCAAGAGGTGCTGGAAGTCCACAGCGCTGTTGGCCCAGCCGCGGACGGCGCCGGTGTCCTGGTCGGTACGTAAGGGGACGCCGAGCTGCAGCATGATACCCTCGAGGTCGTCCTGGTACTCGGCGACGCGGCGCTGCCAGGACTGCATGTCGCTCCAGAGCTCCTCGGCCAGGAAGACGGGGAAGTGCGTGAGGTCCTGCCGCCGGGACAGCTGCCACTGCACCGTGTCGATGTTGGCTTGGAGGAATTCAGCCAGTTTGAGGAAATGGCTGGCTATGATCTTTTCTATGAACACGCGGAGCAGTTTGGGGTCTTCAAGGCCACCCAGCGCACCGGAGTGGTGCTGCAGGTAAAACGACATGTCTTCTAACATCGATGTCCTTGGGGGCCCGCTCCGCGCTTCCATCTGGTTCCAAAGGGGCATAAAGTCTAGATACCCGGACGCATACGGCGAGGTGGTAACGCCGAACCCCGAGCGCCCAGAGTAATCGGTCAGAATCCGACGAATAGGGGGGTCGCAGAGGATGAGGCCTGTTGCTGTTAGCTTTGGCACCAAGGCTCAGGGGCAGGGTGTTTACTAAGTACGCACATGCCCAACCGCCCGATTTCGTCGCTTTGCTCCAGAAAGTACACTTGCGCCTGCTGATGACGACATCGGAAAGCTCCCCCATAAGCCTGGTCACGGCCATGTGCCGCCCTGATGTGGCGCACACGTTGCGGAAGCCAGGCGGCCGCGCGGGAAGCACGACAGGCTCGTGGTACTTGAGCGCCACGTGGTTCCTCCCGGAGACGGCAGACGGGAGGAACGGGATGCCGCCGCTCTCTCCGGTGTGGCGTCCGCCGAAGGGGACCAGCCTCTCGTGGTCGGCGAAGAGCGAGGGGTGGATCTGGAAGTGGTCCCCGAGCACGGCCACGAACTTGTCGCAGAGGCCCTCGAGGAGGTACACCGAGCGCGAGGGACCACCATCTGGCGCGGTTGTCGCGCTGAGATGGCTGGCGAGATCTGTGGCTTCGGAGTATTCGATGGGTGCTCCAAAGGATCCGTCAGAGCCGAGCTGGAGGACGCTGAGGCGTGCGTTGGCTTGCCGCCAGGGCGTCCACGTCTCGTCTGGAGGCGGCGGCGAGCCCAGGACATGTGATTTCTCGATGCGAGGATCGCACGAATATAGCGATTTTGCCAATTTTTCGTATTCGTCTTTTCCCATGATGCGCCGGAGTATGCTGCTCTCTGGGTTGCAATCTCGTAAACCAGCGGCGCGAACTCTGGTTTTTGACCCCAATTCCTTGGAGCCGCCCAGTTGCTGCCTGGCTAGTTGACCTTTGCATAGCCACCGCAGCAGTCTGCCTCCAAAAACGCCTGCCCGAGCCTTACCGAGAAGCGAGGCAGTGTCACGGTTCTACGCATTTGGCGGAGAGCCAGGGAAGGCTGTAAGCGCAGGCTGCGTCATTGGAGGGAGCCCCGCACTTGAGATCAGAGGCGGGTTCCTGTAAGCACTAATAAGGGGGTATCTGTTATACATCCTTTAGGCACCGACGCAGCTGGAAAAGTGATTTATGTTCTCGAATTCAAGTGCACTGTCCCAACGATCACGCTTGTATTCACCATGTCCTCAGAATCCAACAGCCACTACTCATCCTACTTACTTCCAACCTCACTGGGCGGCAGTGCCTTGCCAGATGGCACGAGGGCAAACTTGTGGAAAATCCCTGGACTTGACAAGGCGGCATTTTATGCGGCCGCGCTCTACCTCCATGTTGCCGCCAAGGGGCAGCTCCGGGACTCGGATTTCCACGAAGAGCCCCGCGAGAGCCAGACACCCCAGGAGTACCGAGATTTCCTCGATCGGTTGGCCGACTGCTTTGCCCGATCAAAGGGCAAGGACGCCCAGGCACACGTGTCTGCGGCAGGAATGGCGCTTGACAGAGAGGAGCGCAAAATTACCATCTATGTGGCCAAGAACGTCAGTGGCCAAAAGGTCGACGGCACTGCCTACAAGCCCGCCGCGGTTCCCCCAGCCGCGGGGAATGAGGACAGGGATTTCGCGCAGCAGCTCTGTCAATGGTTCAATGACCTGTCCTGCGGCGAGGCACCCCGTGGGAGCCATGGCGCAGCCGGGACAGGTCCCCGGGGACCCGCGTGGGACGGCATGCGGCGGCATAATTCATCCCGGCTCGAGTACTACGTGCGCAGGATTGCCGACTGGACGGACGTAGGCCTCCCATACGTATCCAGATTCGGCCTTACGCACCGGTCCACCATTCAAAATGAAGCCTGGTACGCTGCCAGTCCTGTCATCGAAGCATGCAGGAAAATCGACGTGAGCTCTTCGGGGGATCCGGTGGTCAAGGACCTGGGAGTCACGCTCGACAGCTGCGCAAGGGCTGCGTCGGAGTGTCGGTCTAAGGGGGGGTTCCGCTTCTTCAGTGCCCTGGTTGACAGCATCCTCCAGGACGATCTGTACAATGATCAAGAGAAAAGCCTGTGTCGTGTTGTGAAGTGGATCGACTATCTGGGGCGACTCGGCGATACTTACTCGGTCTTTCACGATTTTTGCACGGCCTCTGAACGGCGAGGATACGCCTACGAGATTGTGGTCCTAGACTCACCGGTCGAGGAATCGTGGGATGTAGCGACCTACAAGCACACAATCGAGGCATGGGTCGGCGGGCTTGGGCTCGACGAGGAGCGCCACAACCGCAAGACCAGCAGGGAAGTACTGGCCGACTTCACCAGCGCAAGAGGCAGCCGCGGTACAGCACGTGTTCACTGCGAGATTCAACTTGTCCACCACTTCGCCCAGCTCGATACCCCGAGGCCCTTCGACTATATTGGGTGCAGCAAAAAGTCGTGCTGGCTGTGTTGGCAACTGCTCGGGCACCACGGGAAATTTACGACCAAGGGCACGCATCGCATGATTTACCCCATGTGGGCATACCCGGACGACTTCCCACCGGCCGAGTTGGGACTTGCCGCGGCCCTGGCTGCCACCAGCAGGGACATGATGGCCCTGATCCAGGACAAGGCTCTGTTGAAGAAAGACTTCAGCTCGCGGAAGAACATCACGCACACGTCCCGCCGTGAACCGTATCCTCAGTTTGACGAGACTTCGTCGACAGTGGCCACTTCCTCGACCATGACCTCTTCGGACGCCCCCACGATGGCTAGCCGAATGGCGGCGTCTTGGAGAAGCAGCATCACGTCTCCGGGCGCTCCGGCTCCCACCCTCGAGGTGAAGTGGCTTCATTACCTTCCCCTCACACAAGTGCCCTGCATCCGCTTCCCGGCAGCCGGGGACGGCCCAGACGGGCACAGCCCCAGCCCGCGGGTCGAGTATGTCGACATGTACGATCCGGATAGGTCGAGCGGCGGAAAGCTTTACCACCCCGGTGTTTTGAGTCGCCAGACGGAAATTGAAGGCGGGCTGAAAAAGGCTTTATTCGAATTCGAACTAGAGCACGCACTACCTCCTCTCCTGCCCTTTCTCCTACAAGTCGTCGAGCGGGAACATGTCGAGAGAATACGCTGGGAGGCTGCTGAGATCCCAGATATTGAGACCGAAACTTACCGCAAGAATTACGTCGTCATTTTCAGGATGGGGGGTGGCCTGCAGAGAAACCCGTGGTTCTCGAGCATAATGGCAGAGGGTCAAGGGGGCAAGATCGACGAGGAGGGGTTTCCTTGGTTCGGAGATGTATACGTTTGTGCCCTTGAATCCCGAACAGACGGAGACACGGGGCTCTTCGGCCGACAAACGCTCATACAACACGAAGACCAGTTGGATGTCGAGCGATGCGCGAGTCTTCTCACAGAGAGGCTGACTCCCCAGTTCGGAGCGGCGTTGGCTCACAGAGTAAGAAGGAAGCTGACACTGATTCGGTCGGCGACAGAAGATTACTAGCAAAGACAGAAGACTAGGTACGCAACGGAAATGTCAAGATGTATAGGCCCTCGGATCATGTCGGGCGTCCCGTTTTCTACACAGATCCGGCAGGTCAGGGGGCTGCGGCCAGAGTGCACGATGGAATTTGATGCTGTCCAAAGATGCTCGGCAGGGGTTCGCAGTGGGGGTAGGCCCTGTGCTGGATGCGGGTTTCTGCCTGCCGCGGTGGTGTGGGGACTCTTCAATCTCGCCTCAACTCACATTTCACCTGTGCTCACATCGAATTGGGCTCAAAGTGGGCAGACACTCACTCACAGAACGTGAACCATCATTAATCGATGTGCGCCTCAACACCGAACAAACCATGCGTAGGTGGCCTGCTGCTGCCCATATATCCTTCCGTCAACCCCCACGCCATCATTCGTCGTCCGTCATTACTACTAGTACAGATTCTGCTGCCAATCTGCAGGCGATTTGGAAACGAGAAACACCAGGTTCAAGACAAAGAAAGCCCCGTGGTTCCCAGCCACCGGTCCAGTCTGCCCTGCTCAACCACCCCTTGCATGGCCTGGGGCTGTCCCCACATGATCTGCGTTGTGCCCGCCCCTGTCCCTGTCCCCGTCCCTGTCGACCGAGGTGACAGTCGCCGTGGTAAATGACGACATGGTGGACTTGGTCGCCATCTGCGAGCTCGTGCTGGCGGTGCTGTTGCTAAAGTTGGTCTCCCTGAGCTCGATGGCGCGGCTGTCCTGCGTCTGGCGCGACGCCCCGCCGCGCAGGTTGGGCCTGAACTCGGCCGAGCCGTTGATGGACGACAGCCGCTGCCGGAACGTGCGCCCCCTCGCCGACTCGATGGCCAGCAGCCCGCCCGGGTCCTTGGTCGGGAACATGACGCGCACCAGCACGCGCACCAGCACGCGGATCGCGGGCAGGCTGATGACCAGCACCGACACGGCGATCTCGATGCCCGACCAGACGAGCGCGTCGGTCGCGTCCCACGTCGGGTTGCGGCTGTCGCCAAACTTGATGACGTACTGCATGCGCACGCAGCTCGTGATGAGGACGAAGATGCCCAGCCCGAACATGCCCGCCGCCTTGCCGCGGATCCGCCGGTCCAGCTTGTACACGACGGGGATGGGGATTGACAGGACGGCGAAGTCGAGCACGATGCTGACGCCGGCCACCGACAGCGCCAGCGCGTTGATGTTGATGCACCGACGGTCGCCCGCCAGGAACGCCAGCCCCTGCGTCCAGCCCTCCCAGAAGACGCTGACGGGGACGCACTGAAACACCTGCATCAGCAGCAGCGTCGTCGTCGACACCACCACCACGCCCAGCGTCACGAAGGCGACGCGCCGCACCTCCTGGTGCGTGAACACGCGCAGGTAGAAGCACAGCATCGACGCCTTGGTCAGCCCCAGCAGCACCACGTAAAACGCCTCCCCCGCGTAGAAGACCTTGAGCGACTCAGTGACGGCGCTCGGCTCCACGAACCATATGTCGATGCTAGGTGACCGGTAGTTCCATGTCAGTGTGAGTTTGAGAGGAACGGTAGTGGCAGATGCTACGCACCCAAACGCTAGATGGCCCGCTAAGACACACGAACATACTCCAATGTCAGCGCCAATGCCTCATCGATCTCCTGGAGATGCAAGCGCAAGCCTAAGCCGTGCAAGTACTAACCGTAGTGGCCGCAAAACAAGAATGCCATGTACAATGGCTATGATGGAAGAAAGCTTTGTCAGCCTCGCGCAGGTCCTGCGACGCCCAGACAGCAGCTCCGAGACCCCGCCATCGTCCGTCTTACCAGTATGGCCACCGTTATCCAGTCGTCCAGCCCGGTGCGGTCCATGGTGTACCATCGCGAGAATATGCGCAGGCAGATGGACAGCAGCGCGATGCCGTGCAGGACGCCCGCGGCGTGGATGTCGGCCTTGCGGAGCCGGAGCGGGAGATCGCAGACCTGGGCCTGGACCAGTCCCGTTTCTTGCTTTTGCGTCAGTATTCCTCCCCCTCTCTTATCCCCCTCTGCGCGCGTTCGTTGCTCTTACTAATGGCGTCTGGGCCGGTGCAGTTGGCCAAGACGCAGTCCTGGACCAGTCCATACAGGTCTTGATTGCCGCAGAGGCACGTCGTGTTGGTCACCGAGTTGCATGGCGAGCCGGGGACGGACTGCAAAATGCAGGTCACCTAGAGGATGTGTCCGGTAGTCGCAAAGTAAGCATCGCCGCTGCCATAGGGAAACTGGCTCTCCTCCCTCCTCCCCCTTCTCGCGTCCACGTACCCCGCAGGCCGGAGTTTGCGCGATGGCTTGGCTGATTGGTATCCCCGCCAGACATAGTGTCGCGAAGGACGCCATCAAGGACAGGAAGACAAAGAGAGGAGAGCCTAATAGCCTCATCTTGGTCGAGGGCAGGACACCCAATGTTGTGTGGGGCACGCCGCTGCCCAGCATCGGTTGGCGGGCTGTCGTATAGTGGCCGCCTCTCGCTTTTTTCCCCTCCCGCTCTTCCTTTCTCTCGTTTCCCTCTCTTGAGTGAAGACCCGTTGGTCGGAAGAAAAGCACGTGGCCGGATGCGGAGGGTCGGACAAGGTACTGCGTAAAAAGAGGCGGCAGTTTGCTCGACGGGGGACAAGGAGGGGCGGTTAGTTACTATGACACGCGGCGGTTTGCTTGTTTGCTTGTTTGCGTTTTCCCCGCCGGTATCCGGGGGTGTGCAAAAGTAAGAGGAGAGGGCAGTAGGGCTGGACGGTGGAGCAAACAAAAGGACGGCTTCCAGGACGGGAATGCTGCAAGAGGATGCCGACGGCGTTTCCTTTTTAAAAGAAGGGATGGTCCCTCCTCCCCGTGGTCGCGGCCCCGTCCGATCATCTTTCTTTTCAGAAAAGCAGATTTGATGCAGGTCAGGCAGATCAGCACCAATACTTCACTCCTCCGAATGCACACCACGCGCACATGGCAGCAGACGGCCCCCCATGTTACCCTGACGCTTGCTAAAGGGAATCATCATGTAAGCTAAAAGAGCTCCTGGGACGTGGGTTAGAGTTGGGGGTCGGGTGGCGTTCGGCGATATATTCGCATGAAGCTGCTGCTGTAGGAGGGAAGGGTTGCCTCTCCACATGGCCTGCCTTGGCGTGGCGGACTGTTCCTGTTGGGGCAGACATCAGATATTCAGGCTGGAGCACGGCCGGGTTGGCCGTAGGAAGCTTTGCCTGTATCCGGTCTGCGTTCCCGGGGAACACACGGGCAGGTTTTTGACTCGGACACCGACATGAGGCACGCACGCATATGCAGCCGCGAAATGGGAGTGACAAGGCCTCCTAGCACACGACGCAGCCACACACACCCTCATGTTGCTCGCCGTCCTCGTCCTGCTGTTCCTCTCCGGCTGTCAAGCAAGCCATGATGGGCCGGATCTGGCAAAAGCCACGCCACCAAAGAAACCCATCCCCGCCGCCGCACCTAGCTAACAAGCCCCCCCTCTCCGGCACACTCGCCGGCCGAACGCACTACTACCACCCGCAGCGCTCACAACGCCCCGGCGTTTATACGCCCTACTGCCGATCGCCCGCTTACCAACAAGGAGCGCCGGAATGCGGCCCGACCCCCGCGTGCCTTCGGGTTTAATTTGTTAGCCGCCTCGATAGCAGCACAATAGCCTGGTGTAGATAAGCTTAGGTAGCGCTAGCACGTCGTATGTCCCTAGGGAGGCAGGGACTGGTAGATCCCGACTCCACCGACGTTAAATATACTCCTCCTCCTCCTCCGGCGTTCACCACCGAAAATCGAGCGAAAAAAAAATAAAAGAGTGCAGAGGATGTTTTAGGACAGCCACTTTGCAATAAGAGAAGGTCAAAGGGCTCATGACCTGTGCGAGGTGCAGGAAACGGTGCACCAAGGATGCCATGTTCCATCCTGGAAACGGAAGGGCTGTCTAGGGTAGCGAGATGCCAGGTCTACCTACGGGTTCGGGCCCGTGCATAGGTGCCTCAGGCATGTCAAACACAACGCCTTGGTCCTCAGCCGCACGAGATAACCCCACCCGGTGATGTTCTCCTTTCCCCTCGATCACCTTCCACGATCACGCACAAGGCTGCTCACGTACCAGAGTATAGCACGTTGTACGGCGTTCTTACGCTCGTTTGACGTGTATCTCCTGCGTTACCCTAGAAGCAGCTTGGGAATAGCGGAACTCGGAACATCACGGTTGCCGTGCCGTACATACCCACATTGTTTCCTGCGCCCACTTTGCATACAGCAGGTGTAATATCTCAGAACTCACGGCAAGGGTTTCAACTCAGGACCATCGTCATGTATTCTGCATTGGCAAGCGCTTCACGGCTGAAGCCCGAGATTCGGCTGGCGCAAGAAGTTTCGGAGTTCGAGGCCGCCCTGTCCGACGAGCAGAAAGCGACCTTCCGTTCCTACAATCCCAAGCGCTGGCATCACCGTTAGATATTGGTGACACCATGGTACTAACGGCTGAGATTGACAGTCTCGCTGCCGGAAGGGGACACCGTGGAGGTGTTTCGGGCCTCGCTTCAGCAATATCCTACAGACCATCCAACAGTTCGCCGCTCTTGGGGATGTCGTGCTAGGCGCTTCTCAGAATATAGTTGCTTGCGGCGTCTGGTCACTCGTGCGGATGACGTTACTCGTAAGTTAATATCTTAACCCCACTTGTTTTCTCTCGTATTAACATTTTTGTAGTTGGTGGTAAACTTCCATTCCTACTTCGATAAGCTGTCGACTCTCCTTATGGCCATCGGACGGTCGGCTCCCCGCTATCAAATAATGGCTTTGCTCTACCCACAATCCAAAAAGCTACAATCATACCTATGCGAATACTTCATTGTGGTTATCCGTCTTTGCCACCAGCACCTGAAATTAATACAAAAGCCGGCATTCGGACAGCTTATGTCGTTCCTTAGCGAATCAGATTTGAAAACCTACCAGTCGGATTGCGATTTATGGGCGTCTTCGATCAAAAAGGAGGTAAATGCACTAATGGCGAAGGATCTTGCGGAGCAGGGCTCCCGAACCAAAGTTCTTCTCAAGTTCTCGAAGTCAAAGTCGCATCACAAAAAGTCCAAAGCATATCTTCGCATCCTCAACTCTTGCTCGGCATACGACTACCAAAAGGCATGGAATGCGACACGAAAGGTCGGATATGCCACCCTGCTCAACCGAACTCACGAATACCAACACTGGAAAGTCCAACCCAGTTCTTGCACACTTATATGCACTGGCAAACTGGGATCCGGCAAATCCGTCCTGCTGGCCAACATGGTCGATGATCTCAACCTCCATATTCAAAATGAGCGGCTTCCGGTCGCCTACTTCTTTTGTCAGCACGACAATCCCGAGAGTCTACAAGCACGTACAATCATGGGCTGCCTGGCTCGGCAGTTGCTGGGTCCATTTCCCGGCCCTGCCGGGCTTGAAGACTTACCGGCGCGACATCCCCGACAATGGACCTTAATGGGGTTACGAGTTTACTCCTAAAGGTCCTGCCACCAAAAGCCTACTTCGTCATTGATGGGCTAGATGAATGCGACGGCCATCAGAGGCAGAGCTTGATTGACGGATTGCGACAACTTCAAAAAGCATCCTCCCTCCTGGTCTGTATTTCGTTCAAAATTGATGCCGACACTGCCTTAAGATTACGCACAGGGCATTTCGCTAGACCTAGCGTTTTTCAAATTCCCGACGACAATCCCGACGTCAGGGGATTCATCACTGCAGAGTTGGAGATGCGCGTAAGGTCTGGAGAGCTGAAGATAGGGGAACCAACCCTTATCCTAGAGATCGAGGATTCTCTGGTGCAAGGCGCCCCAGGGAATGTTCCTCTGGGTGGCTCTTCAAATCAAGTCTTTGTGCACCGTGAAGACCGACGAGGCAATTCGACAAGCCTTGGCCGACCTACCGAAAGATCTCCCAAGCACCTTTTCTCGCATTCTACGGAAATCGGAAACGCTTGGGAAGGACTACCAACGACAAACATTCAAACTTGTCATCGCGGCTTAGCGTCCCCTAACAACAGACGAACTACGAGAAGCTCTTAGCGTCAAGCCGGGGAATACGGATTGGAAACCGGCCCAACTTCTCAACGATTCAGCATTGGCCTGCTGCGGAAGTCTTGTCACTGTCGATGAAGAAGATTTAACCGTACGATTGGTGCATCACAGCGTCAAATAATTCCTACTTGGCGGGTTTGGAGGCTCATCTGGCGGGATGTTTACCCTCGAAAGTGCAATGAGGACGATGGGAGACATCATTGTCACCTACCTCAATTACGGTGTCTTCGACAATCAGCTATCCACTAAGGTGGTTCCGCGAGTAATGGCCGGGACAGCGTCATTCAAAATCATCCAGTCAACCTTGGATGCCTCAAGCCGTGTTCAGGAGGCTGCATCACGTCTTCTAAAATCTCGAAAGCAATCCGATTGCAATATCGCCAACGTTCTTGTGGATGAGAGCAAGTGTTTCAACGCGCATTATACGAATCAATTCGACTTCTTCCCTTATGCGAAGTCGTAACGTGGTTCATCAGCGAGTGCCACACATCAGCGAGTGCCACACATCAGCGAGTGCCACACATCAGCGAGTGCCACACTTCAAAATCCCATATTAAACAGCGTTTTCTTCAATTAAATAACTCGCTCAATTTGGGGCCAAATTCTACCAAAATTAAAACGGTTATATTTAACTTTATAAAGATTATAATTTGAATTTTCCGCATTTTTATTGTTACCCTTTTTAGGTTACTTTACATATTTACACAGTATAATACACAGTGTGGCAAACTAACCATAAAGGAGTGGTAATAAAAATGCGGAAAATTCAAATTATAATCTTTATAAAGTTAAATATAACCGTTTTAATTTTGGTAGAATTTAGCTCCAAATTGAGCGAGTTATTTAATTGAAGAAAACGCCGTTTAATATGGGATTTTGAAGTGTGGCACTCGCTGATGTGTGGCACTCGCTGATGAACCACGTTATTGGTTTCAGCACATTATGAGTATTCCAAAGGAGGAGCCCGTAATATATGGACTACTTCTTAAAGCACTAAGGGAGAGGATAATTAACATGAATGTGGAAGATGAAAATGGCTCGACGCCGCTCCAATGGGCTGCCGAGAACGGGCACGAGGCGGTCGCGAGGCTGCTGGTCGACAAGGGCGCCGACAAGGAGGCGAAAGACGGCGACGGGCTTACGCCGTTGCACCTGGCCGCGGTGAACGGGTATAAGGCGGTTGCGAAGCTGCTGGCCGACATGGGCACCGATATGGAGTACTTGGTGTCTTTCCCAGCTATCACGGGGTAGTGGCTGTCATAGCCGCCAGAAGGGGTCACGTGATTTGACCCCTCCGCACAGATTTTTTATCTAGGGCCCCCCGCCAGGCCAGGCCTCCAGCCTCTGCCTTCCGAATACATAACCTTTTCACCACCATTCGAGATCCCCCATACTGGCTCTTACAGTGGCTGTAAATCCGCACTGACCTGTGGTCATGCGAGACTGGGAAGGCGAGAATCTGGCGGTGGACTTCACGCTCACGCTCCACAGCACGGAAAAGCTCGACGATGGCCCGCACCGCGAGTGTTATGCTGTGGGCGTTTTGTCGGTCCGCGACATCGAGCGCCCCGGCGCCGCACTTCACCTCGCAGGTCAGGAATGGGAAGTACATGTAGTACGTAGCTATGACGAAGGATTGGTCTCCGGAGAGGAAGTTGCCGTTAATTGGCTCCAGTTTGGCGAGCTGGTCGTCGGTGAATGCCTCTCTTTTGAAGCCAACGGAGTAGTCGGGCTGGGGACGGGTGCCGGTAAGCGGGATCGAGTTGTTCCACCCTGCGTTAACGCTTTCGATAAGGTGCTTATAGCTCTTGTTGCGGAGTGCAAATGATTTAGCGGACGGAATGATAAGCCGGGAAATATCCTGAACAACCCTAGCTTCATTCGTATCCTCGAGGTTTTAACAAGCATCCACGAAAATATCGTCATCGAAATGCGTCCCGTTGGGAAAAGATTGCTCGCCGTCAAGGAGGTCCCGGACAAAAGTTTTACTCGCATCCGTAATACCTAGTTCGGACATTTTCATGTACGAGCCCTTGGTCTAAAGCAGGAGCGGGTACCGCGCATCTCTATACGGTGCACTCTTTTCCTCTCGCGGCTTCTGGTCGCTCGGCGTTGTGGGAGTGGCAAAGTTGGATTTCTTCCGCGCGAGTAGACGCTCCATAGTGGGAACCATCTCCGAGGTGTCTTCGGGCTTAAACAGGTCCTCTGGCCAGTGCCGTTCCTTCGCCCACATCCTTTCTCGAACCTATCAATTCTTGGCATTGTGCTGTTAGTGCACACTGCCAAATTGCATACAATTCCTTAACACCCGCCAATCCAGCGATCCAACACCCACCGCCAACGGCGCTGGCGACGGCAGCATGCCGTTGCCAACGGCCCCCCCTGGCCAATAGGGTGGCGCAGGCTCTCCTCGACCGGAGGAGCGCGTCGCTACCGCCCCGGCCCCGCGCACTCCAGCGCACACGCATGCGAACACGCCGTCCCCGTTGCGGAACGTGCAACACCCGACAGGGCCCGAACAGGGCTAGGAAGGCTTCCACGGCGTCTGTCACGGCCAGTAGGGCCCTGACTGTAGATAGAAGGAGTTGGGACTGGAGACCCTTATCGTCAGATAAGGGCGGATGTAACACCCCACACAGAACCATGGCCAGCAGCCGTAGGGGACGCCACCGGTGGCCTCAAGGGAAGGCTCCAGGTGGTAGCCGGAAGGGCGCAAGCCCTAACGGATGTGCGGAGCAAACAGAGTTTAGCTCTGCGACACGCATACCGGTCAGCCCCCGCAGATCAGCCCGGCCCGGAACCCTAAACGGGACGAAACACATCCGGCCCCGAACGGACGCCGCGGAGGAGGCAGCGTGCCGACGACAACCGAAAGACAGGTCCCGACGGACGCCACGGAGGAGGAGGCGTGCCGACGACAACCGAAGGACGGTCGGAGGGCCAGAGCATAAGGAGGGCCCGAGGGATCCCCTGTGAAGGAGGTCAAGAGGGCAAGCTATCGTTTTCTGTTTCTACCATCACTATAGGCTTCTGTAGCCCTGAGCAAATACGACTGTTGAGCTGCTGGACCTCTGAGATCTCCCTGAGAGAACCCCCCCTTTCCAGGCCTGACACTGCTGTAGCTGGCTACAGTAGAGCCAAGGCCTGTTACAGTGAGCGGGCGATCGGCGGTAGGGCGTATGTATATACGCCGGGGCGTTGTGAAACGCTGCGGGTGGTAGTGATGCTGTCGGCCGGCGGGTGTGCCGGAAAAGGGGTAAGGCCGGGTTTGGGCGGGGGGGGGGGGTCCTCGGGACCTCCCCTGGGTGTCACGGCATGTGGGGGGTCTCCCAGGCGCACGGGCCTGGCAGCCGATTAGATAAGCCCCTCCCAGGCAGATAGAGTGCACGGCACGCGCCCAGGCCTCCGGCCTCGATTTCTCCCCCTACCTGCCGTGATAGAACGCTTTCGGCCAACTCCATTGTCGCACCCAGTTAACGAGGTACTCTGTCCAGCGCTCGCACGATGCACAACACTCTCGAATCGCTTGCAGACTCCTGGGAGGTCGATTCCCAAAACTATTCGCCTCTCTTCAACGGCACGATCCCGGCGGAGATTCGGCTCGAAATCTTCCGCTATGCCTTGACGCCTACTACCCTGATCTATGGTAGGGAGAACGGCTGGACACCATCCGATAACGGTCTTGTCCACTACTTGGACGCTTACTGGGACCACGACTTCCGCGAACAGAGCGGCCATGACGACAATGTAAACTCGGACCTTCCCGATGACCTCGACAAATTGCGCGACACCGATGGCACGACTCCATTTGGGGACGACGAGCTGTCGTGGTGCCGGCCCGGATACCGCGGCCGCCCGGTTCTCTCCGTCAGCCTGCTCGCTTCGTGTCGCCGCGCCTTTATCAAAGCCCGCCCATTTTGCTTCCAGAGTGAGCGCTGCTGGTGGTGGTGGACGGGGCCGTGGCACCCATTCAACCTCAGGTTTAATCTCGAGCTCGACCCAAAGCGCTGGTACCCACCAGGCTTCGCTGGAAGGGCTTTGGACTCGTGGTCACGCGAAAGGGTTGAGTGGGAGCAGCGGTTCCGGAGCGCGCGCATTTTCGGCCACCCGGGCTTTCCAAGCGACGATTACCTGTTTGGATATCGCCACCCGCCCCCGTTCCTTAAGCTGCAGCACCTCCGCTTCACTATCCCCAAATCTGGGATGGACGGTTGCTTTGTGCCGGAACAGCTGGTAATCAACCCTTTCGGCGCGCAAAGTGACATGGAGGAAGTCATGGAGCTTTCCAAAGGCTTCACCCTAGAGCAAGCGCTAAAACAGGGAGGGTCACCGACGGGGCGGCCGGCCTGGATGCCATCCAGTCTGAGCTTCGAGCTGCTAAAGGACGACGCCGAATTCCAAGGGCCCTGGGGCCGCAAATTCGTCAACCTGCTGGAGCTGAGGACGCTTACCATCGACTTCGATATCAACGAACACCGCAGGAAAGAGATGGATGCGATCGTGGAGTGGGCCGCGCGCGTTTGGCAGCTGCCGCTTAACCCAAACATCAACGGCGGCTACCACTATCTCTCTGCCGACGGAAACCCGATAAAAAAGATGACTTGGCGCGGGTCCATAATCCACCGGGCCTGCCCCTGCGGCTGCAAGTTCGCGATGTGCCATAATAGGGGTCGTAAGTATTACAAAGAGATTACCCGGAGGATGTTGAAGGGTCTCGGGGCTCGGATGTACACATGGACGGTCAAATGGACGCGGAGGCGCTACGATGGGCCCGAGGTTTACCCCTATAATGGGGCGATAGGGGTTTATAATAACGACCTGCGGAGTGCCGAGTACGAAGGAGGGAAGGATGAGATAAACGAGGAGGGCGCCCCCGCCGCCTCTGGTTAGCGGTAAACTTGTAGTGACATGAAGGCCCCGCTTCTCAAGGGGAAAAAAAAAAAGAGCCACCCAACTCGACGATGTCAAAGCAGTCGAGGGCAGAGGAATTGGAGTAGCAGGAAGATGATATTCAAAGTAGGTTGGAGGCCGGAGGCCTGGCCCTGCAGAGATTTGGGATATCTCTGTGCGGGATCCACCTTGTCGAGCCTCCGCCCTTATCCGACAATAAGGGTCTCCAGTCCCAACTCCTTCTATCTACAGTCAGGGCCCTACTACCTAGGTACTTAATGCACCCCGCTGCATATGGCCGTGACATTGATGCTGCCGGGCAACGCCGCTGCCGCCGCAGTGGTAGGGACATGTTGATGTTTTTAAAACTGAGCTGGGCTTCTTATCTTCTTGTTATCTCCATATCCTCTCTCGATGCCGACTGTGCAGGTAGTGACTGGTTTCTAATTATTTACAGGACGCTCTTGGTACGGCTGTTCGAAAGACCGTGCCCAAGGCGAGACGTTCAGATCTTCGGCTTAGTAGAAGGTTGTGCGCCTTGGAAGAGGTTGTCTTCTAACATATCGCGGGGCTATGTCATTAACTGTAGCTGAAGCCCCTGCGGCCGCCCTTATTACGTCTACCTTCTTGATGAACAGACCGCTTTCGCCAAAAACACGGCAGATACATGAAATTTTGTTATTGATTACAATGATAACAATAGTAGCGTGCCCTGGTCACTTCTGAGCAGGTCCTGGGGACGAGCAGTGCTTTTCAAGAAGCTCAATCAGAGCTTTCCCATCCTTCTCCTTGGCCGCGTCGTATCCATTGCGAAGAAGTCTGAGACTCAAATGAAAGGGTACATTGTGGCACTCGAACAGCAAGTCAGGGTCGGCACCGCATTCTTCGAGTAGAAAGCGCACAAACCCCAGCCGCTCCTTTCCGATAACGTACTTGCGGATCTCCAACGTGGATTCGGTTAGTACTGTCGGGTGGTGGCACCAGGTCCCTCTGTTCATCCAGTGGCATATAATGTGCAGCGCCGTCGGCCCGTACGCCTCCTCCTTAGCCAAATGTGGCCCCTTGATTTGTTGGTGATTGTGCGTCCAGTCCACCTTGTACTTGGGCCACGTCCAGTTGACGTCGGCGCCCGCGCCCAGCAGCAGGCGGGCAGTGGCGCGGGCGCTGTCGCCGACCTCGTGGCGGCAGCCGTTGTAG
>JNVV01000054.1:87609-123432 GCA_000733355.1 Falciphora oryzae
AGTTGACGTCGGCGCCCGCGCCCAGCAGCAGGCGGGCAGTGGCGCGGGCGCTGTCGCCGACCTCGTGGCGGCAGCCGTTGTAGCAGCTGACGGTGTTGTCGAGCATGGGGCACGTGCCCGTGCGGACCACAAAGACGTACAGCAGCTGGTCGAGCCTCCCCGCGGCCGCAAAGTGCTCGACGACGGCGTCCACGAGGCCCTGCCACCCCGCGGTGACGGCGCGCGCTCCCGGCTGCGCGCAGGCCCTCGCGAGCGTCCTGGCGGCGCGGTCGGCGGACACGCTCGGATGTGTAAAAAGCATCTTAATGGCGAGGGCAAATGCCGGGTTCGCGAAATACTCGACTCCCCAACGCCCAAGGAGCATATCGGCTAGGGGATCAGTTGGGAACCACCACGGTTCTTCTTCTGTTGGCTCCTCGTTGTAACGGTCGAATAGGTCTTCAAACACCAAGGTGCTAAGCAGGTTAGGGTGGGAAAGCTCCAAGGGGTCTGCGCCGTGGTCAAGCAGGTATTTAAAATTTGTTATAAGCGCCGAGGCGGATGCGTCAGCCCCGCCGGCGGCCCTAGCCCACGCTCGTCCGTCGAAGGCGTCGAGGAACATCAGCAAGGGGGTCGTGAATGTAAGCTCCTTGCGGCCGATCGGGACGTTGAGGTTGATATCGCCACCGTATTCCAAACATAAAAACATGATCTTAAAAACGGATTGATCCTGTTCGGCGAAACCGACGCTTTTCCCGATGCACCGGGCAGCGGCGCACACGGGAACATACCACGGCTTCTCGTAAAACGGCCGCTCTTGCTCGTCGGAAGGCGACGTCATAGCTCTGGTGAGGTATTCGGAGTTGACGCGTGCGCCCTCTGCGATCGCGGCCTTAACCCGCTCGGGCATTCGAATATAGATAGCGACCGTCAGAGGCGGCACCGAAACCTTCTGCTGGCGGTTGTGACGGCACGGCTTTTTGTATGCCAGCATCGCTAGCAAAAGCCGGGGGCGCAGGCGCTTGCTGCATCTGCTAAGGCGCGCGAGATCGTCAAAAGCCAGATCCTCAAAAATCTGGTAGAGAATCTCTTGAGGGAGGTGTTCGAGAGATGCGCCAGCTACCGGACGCGGTAGTGTTGGAAGGATCACGGCATCCATGGTGGTTAAGCAATACCGAAAAAGAAAAGGAAACAGAAAAGAAAAAGAAGCAGAGGAGATGGGGACCAAGGTGCCTGGCGATTTGTACGCCTTTTCGTGCCCCACGGCCTAGCACTTGTGTACTGTAATGCATTGTCACGTCACCGGGGCTCACGGCCCGCTATTACTGGAGGTGGGGTTTGAGAACGCTCGGATCTCTGGATCAAAAGTAGGCCCTCCGATCGGGCAATAATAGTGGTCTGATTATTCCGTGTAGAGAGTCTAGATCCCCTCCCGGAAGATCCTAGAGATCTGTCTAGGAGCGGAGGCTTACGTAACAGGTGCTGTGGGTCCTAAAATATGTGCCTAAGGCACCCTCTCACCCGACAGGTTGTAACGGCGCTGCGCCGCAAACCAACCAACACGCAACTCGATACCTTGAATTAACGTATATTAGTTATTACATATTATCACGTCGAGTCGTCTCGGTGTATTTATTTCTCGCTCCAGCCAGTCCCCCTCCTTCCAAAACGCGACTACAAAACAGCCACGCAGGCGTACGTGTTGGCCCAAAGCCCGCTGCAGTCCGAGTTCGCGGCCGGGTTCCACTGGATAAAGGTCTGAACGCTGATACCGTACCGGTTCGCGATATCCCAGCAACCCTGGCCCGGCTGGACGAAGTGGAAGCTTTTGCAGTTGGGAGTCATGTTGGCCTGGGTCGGGGTCGGCGTTTGCACGCCATTGCTCGGCCTGTCGGGCTGTGTAGGGGTGGTGCTGCCGACGACCGAAACGCAGACGTAGGTATTGGCCCACATGGTCTGGCACTGGTCCCCAACGCCCGAGTTCCACTGGGTGAACTGCTGTAGGGACAAGCCGTGCCTGCCGACGATGCCAGAGCAGGTCTCGCCGGGCTTGACGAAGTCGAACTTGTTGCAGTTGTCGACCATGCCGGGCTGCGTCGGCTGGGGCGTCTCGATCGCGTTGCCCGGGTCCTTCGGCGTCGTCGGCGTGCCGGCCTGGGAGCCGGCGACGGCCACGCAAACGTACGTGTTGGCCCACATGAGCTCGCACTGGGCGCCAACGCCAGAGTTCCACTTGATGAACTGCTCCAGGGTGATGCCGTTCTTGCTTGCGATGGCCGAGCACGAATCGCCGGGGTTGACAAAGGCGAACTTTTCGCATTTGTCAACCATGCTCAGTTGGGTTGGCTGCGGCGTTTCGACGGCGCCGCCAGGGGCAGGGGCGGTGGTGGTGGACGGCGGGGGCGTTCCTTCCGAGCTGCCGATAACCCCGACGCAGACGTAAACATCGCCCCAAAGGCCGGAGCAGTCGGCGTTAACGGAGGGGTTCCAAGCGAAGAGTTGGGCGAGGGAGATGCGGGCGCCGCGCAGGACGGTGCCGCAGGCGTCGCCGCGGGCGACCTTGTGGAACTTGTTGCAGTTGTCGACCATGAGAGGCTGCGTGGGCGTGGGAGTGGTGACGCCATTGTCGGGCTTTGTGGTTGTCGCGGGCGGGGTGGTCGTGGTCGTGGCAGACGTCGTGGCAGGCGTCGACGTCGGCGCCTCGGTCGGCGTTGCAGGAGGAGGCGGGGCCTCGGGTCCCTCGACGCAGTAGGACATGCCTATTTGGAAGTTCTCGCACGAAGCGGTCAGGGAGGGGTTCTATCGGAAACGTTAGCATCCGGTGCCCAAAGGGCGGCAAATCACCGCGTTCCTCCGGAGGCGATGGCACGAACCCAGTACAGGAAGTCCTCGAGAGGGAAGATATAAAAGTCCGGGATATCGGCACACTCGATGCTGCCGTCATTGTCGTGCCAAAAGGTGCAGCTGTCGATCGTGTTGGGGGCGGCCGGCATGCCAGGCGTGACATCCCGAACCCTCACAGCCCGTCCAAACACGGGCGAGGCCAGGGCGCCAAGGGCAACGGCGTAAAGAATGACATCTCGCGAGGAGGAAAATATGATGACGGTTGACGAGGCACGTCTTGTCGAGCACGAGTGTGGCTGTTGAGAAGCTCCTGTTGCTGGCCCTAGGAAGAAGGGAGGAGCAAATCATCGACATGTCCTGGTCTTCGATCATATATAGATAGAGCGGCCGTCGAGCGTCCTACTGGCACGCATTCCAGCTCGTCGCTTTTCTTGCTAGGCACCAACGACTCACTTCCTGCGCGGGGCTGCCCAGCCCTCGATGCATTAGACTAATCACCGAGGCATGTTGGAGACGGCGGCCACGCATCACACGCTTGGCTGATATTTCCACCCGTATCCATATGTGTACGTACAGTCCCCCGACACTGGCGGCGAAATATTGACGTTGGTGGGGGAGGCCGAGGCATTCTGCGTCCCTGTATCTGTGGAAGTCGTCAGCCTCGAAATGGTCAACTCCACCACGTTCCCTGTCCGCGCTCCGTCGCCTAACCGAAGCCACATATCTGGGCAGTGTGCTTCCCAGTGTGGGTTGTGGGCCCGTTTTGCGGAAGGTATCTCCCGCCAACAACCAGCAGCACTGGCGATGGGGTCATCGACGGACGGACGACCCAGGGCCCCCCTTTCAACGCGCATTGCGAAATTGCCAACAACCACGCCGAAGCTGACTGCCCGCACCCCCTCGCAGGTACGGATCGCGCACGGAATGCTCCGCTCCACCCATGGACATGGATCGTTCAAAAACGGATGGGGTACCCGAAGAGAGCCCATCCGGGGCGCGTGGACCTCGCCGCGGTCTGCTGCGCCGAGGCCTGCTTTGGGTGCACAGGGAGGAGACGCCGCCGCTTGGCACGATGGCGGCCCCCCCCACCCTCCCTGGGGACCCATATGCATGCGGGGTCGTACACCCTCCAAGGATCAGAATTGTTAGTGCGGTGGAACCCCTTGTTAATAGCATGGGGATAAAAGTTAAGCAGGGATACGCAGACTGCCATACAATTTGTAGTAGAAATCAATGTATTTCATTCGGTAGGATTCTATTAGGTTTTTTAAAGTAGGTGTAACACCCCACACCGAACCATGGCCAGCAGCCGTAGGGGACGCTACCGGTGGCTTCAAGGGAGGGCTCCGGGTGGTAGCCGGAAGGGCGCAAGCCCTAACGGATGTGCAGATCAAAGAGCTGCGACACGCATACCGGTTAGCCTCCGCAAATCCGCCCGGCCTGGTTACGGCGCACCCAAGCTCCGAACGAGGCCATTCTTTTTCGAAGGCCTTAACCTTCAAAGAGATCGGTTTTTTTTTTTTTTTTTTTTTTTTAGGAAGGCTCGATTCCATCCTATCCACCCGGTGTAGTCCTCGAGGAATGGGGTCGTATTTTGGATAGACAGTGTCGTTGTCGTTTTACGCTGCTAATTTGCGCGGTAAACTGGACGTTGCTAGTGAGACTCTTAATCTGTTACATAGCGTAATGGCCAAAAATGATCTGCCGTAATTGTTGATTGATTCTCTTCTGCCTCTCTGTGTCCTTCCCGACAAGCGGTCTGTAAAATTTGCACTGAACGCCACACAGCCCGCGCACTATTACTAATCAGAATTACACGTGACCAAACAAACTTGCACATGGTGTCGAGCGCCAGCCTCCATTTTTTTTTTGGTCCTGTTTTGCGCCCGAACGGATGTGGCGTCCTTACTTGCGCAGATTAAAAGCATCCGCGCACGAGGACGCCTGCTGTGCGCGTTCCATTTACTTGTCATTTTTCTGGAATTACTTGTGCCTTGAACCCACTCTCCCGGGTGTTGGTTCGAGGTTGGACCCTTTGTCTTGGCATCCACCCCTCGACTCGGGCTCCCCCGCGGCACTTTGGTCGATCTTTTGAGGGACCGACAAAGGTGGAGAGGAAGCGAGTGAAACAAACGAAGGCTGCTGACTGACCACGGCCCTTTCGTCCTGACCATGGTCGCCAACCAACCCTTTTTAATGCCGCCACGCTGCTGCTGAATCTGTATGGCCCAGTCGGACTGTCGTCTCTTTCTTCCTCGGCACCGCTTCCTGGGTTTCGATGGCCCAGCACGTTGCACAAAAGTTGAGCCCGCAATTTATTGAAGGGAATTTCATAGGGGAAATCAAATTGCGGGCTCAATTGTGTGTGTGTGTGTGTTTTTTTTTTTTTTTTTTGGCGACGTGCCCAGGTGCTTTGTAAAGCTCAGGCTCGGCTCCGGCTTTTACAGGCCGGGGGCTCCGCCCGCCGAAGGGCCATCTATGCATAGTCGCAGGGAGCAGCCATGATTTCCCGTGCTGGACCCTGACAAGTTTTCAGGGTTTCCCCTGTATCGGCCGTGAGAGAAGGACGGCGCATAACATTCGCTATGGGTGGCAAAAAACACGGAGCTCTGGCAAGCACCGGATAGATACCAGGGGCTCTGTGCCTGGTATTCTGTGAAACAGCGTCTGGATTTGAGGATAACGAAAGGATTGATTTGTTTGCATGCCGCCGTTCCATCACTTGTTAAAACTACATCTCATCACAGGTTTTCCCAGCGCCAACTTCCTCTAGGTACCTAGGTAGCCAGCTACAAAGGCAATAGCTTAATGATGAGAAGCCCATTTTATACCCCCCAGACACGAATTCCTCCAAAAAAACAAGAGAAGCTAGACAGACCAAAGGACGAATATCCGGGATGCTCTCACTCCTCCCAGTTGATCTTCATGCTGGTAGCCAGCGGCGAGAAGGTGCTCTGGTCCGCCGACGTGAAGGTGCGAAGGCCCGACCAGGCCGGGTCGCGAGGCGGCCTACCCGTCTGGCCGGGCCACTGCGAGGCCGGGTAGCTCCTGATCTCCCCGCGGGGTCCGTTCGCGCGCCTCAGCCCGTCGAGCTGCAGCAGGACCTTCATGATGGAGGAGAGCGCGATCTGCGAGATGGGCTCGCCGGCGCACCTATGCGGGCCGAGTCCAAAGTGCACGTACGACTCGAGCGGCCGGTCGAGCCGCACTTGTTCGGGCTCCGGGAACGCCACCGGGTCGTGCGATGCCGTCGTCAGATCCACGAGCACACGCGTGCCTTGGGGGAGCGTGAGCGTGCGAGCCGACTCGGCGACTTGCGGGTTGGCGAGCGGCCGCGCGAAAGTCGCGTCTTGCGTGTCCACAACGCAGGGGATCGTGTCGGCGACCGTCTGGTCAGTGACCACGGCGCGGTATAAGGCCACACAGCCGCGGATTCGGCAGCCTTCCATGGTGCTGTGATTGTGAGAGCGGAGTTAGCTATCGGAACGCAGTGACAAGGTACCTATCTAGGCGCACATCGATGCGGCCGTGGAGTGGGGGGTCGTATAGCTTACTATTTGAGCAACTTCTCATCGGCCTCGTTCGTGTTCAACATAGCCAGCCGCTTCATCTCCGGAAGATGCTCTTGGCCGGCACCGAGGTAGTAGTCGAGGCACTGCGCCAGCAGCTGGGTTTGGTTGGCAGTCCCGGACATGACGACTGGCAGGATGGTGCCGTGGACCGTCTCTTCGATTGACCTCCCGTCCTGGCTCAACATGCGCTGGAGCAGCTGGTCGCCAAAGCCCCTCAGGCTGGGAGGTACGTGCGACACGCCGTTCCCATTCGCGTGGACGCCGTTACCGGCGACCAGACCCTTAAGCTTTCCGAGCGTGGCGAAGACGCCGGCGCCAGCCTGCATTTGACGTGCGTGCTGCACAATCAACGCACCCATCTTTTCTGCGGCCGCCTTGGATGCCTGGCTCAGTTTTAGCGAGTTGCAGACATCCGAGTCCCAAAAGATGGCCGCGAAAATGGTGACCAGCGAGCGGTAGAGCTCGTGCTCGCCGTAGACGCCCCCTTCCTTGCCTTCCTCCTTGAGCGGGAGAGAAAAGAGAGAGGCCATAAGGCGCGCATGAGCAGGCCCAATGACGTCCCGGATCACATCCACCTCGTGGGTGCGTGGCCCAGCGCCGGCGCCGTGAACAGGCGCGCCGTGCCGCTGGAGCAGGTTTCGCGTCGTCACCTCGTAGAACCTTCGGACCTCGTCGCGCCACTGCTTCGGCGCAGTCAAAGCGGCCATGACGTGATGCCTACTCGCAGTATTGGCCGACTCATCGCCAGCCAGCGCAAACGAAGTGGCCGGGATACCGCCCAGCATCTTGATCGCGGGGCCCCAGGTCACCTTGTAGTCTTTCTGGTTTGAGAGCACCTCGCGCACGGCCTTGTGCGAGCGGATGAACTGGAGGGGAGCCCTGGCCTTGGGTGGATCCCACGAGTACTTGTTCGCGGCACCGAGAGTCTCGAGGATAAGCTTGTTCTCCGAGGGCACCACAAAGGGGAAGTGTGCGTACACGCTGTTAGGCAAGAAGTGGTTGGGGAAAGCGCGGAAGAACAGCTTGTAAGCAACTTGGCCCCAGTTGACATTTTTGTCGGTGCTGGCCTCGTTGAAGCCCCAGTTGGTTATATTCCGAGGAGTGTAGTCCACCGTGTAGAACCGGTCCCCACGTACCAAGGCCACAGCATCTGACAAAATGGCGCGACTGGTGGTAAAAGGCGGGCAGAGGCCGCTGCCAGGGCTGATGGGGGGCTTTGCCGCCTCCGACATAACCCCGGGATAGAGCTCAACCGCGTCTGGTGAATCGTACAGCTGTGCCAGGATTTTGCAGATTTTGGGATCGGGGTTGATCTGCTCAAAGGTTTTATGGGGAGTGAGGCCGATGAATTGGCGGAATTCGTTCAGCGTCGCCACGTTCCACGTCCGAGATTGCTTTACACCGAGAATTTCGATGGCTCTCATGCATGCGGGGACGTGGTTGGGACCAAACGCGCCTGCAACGTCCTCGATCGACTCCTGAAGAATCTTGACAAGATCGTTGTCATCGAAGGCTCCATCTGACTGGCGCGTGAGGCCGGCCAGGGTGCGCTTCTCGGGCTCGTCCGGTATATTTTTTTCGAACATCCCCAGCGCGTGCATCACGTCCTCCATCTTCGCGGTCGCCGGGTCCTTACCATCCAAGGCCTTCCGAATTGCATCCGTCGTCCACTTGTCGTCGCGCTCCGAGATAGCGCAGTGCCAGCGGTAGATGAGGTTAAACTCGACCGAAACTTGGTTTCCGACCGCCTCGGGGGTTGGCTTGCTCAGGAGGCTTTTGCCTTCCTTGGTGCGGGGGTCAAGGTTCCAGGTTGTGTCGGCCCTGTTGAGATTGAGGATGGTCCGGACGTAGTCGCCCAGAACGATGTTGATATAAAGCCCACAGGTGATGAGGCGGCCCGTCTGGAAGAGGTTGTTATCATACGCCTCCCAGGCGGAGGCACTGTCATCCAGAGCACTTGGTCGCTTGAAACGATTGCCCTCGTTGATCCTAAAGGCAGCCCATGTCAGACAACAAGACAGGGGAATATGGAGCTACATGGAGACGACAGAGTGTGTACTTACTTTGCAAGCTGCGTCACCACATAGTTGTGGAAGCGGTTGAACATGATGAGGAACGCGCCTACACCAGGCGGTAAGCCCAGTACCCGCTTCGAGCTGAAGGTATCTGGCTTGAGCAGACCGTCCTTGAGGGTCCTGACCGCTATTTGCTCATCGCGGTTCCGACCATAGAGCGGCGAGAGGTCCAGATAGGAGGAGGTGAGGTTGATATTATAATCTCTAGGTGACTGTTTTCCGGCAAGTTAGCACCGGTTTCGGCATCGATTCGGCGCTGTAAAAAGCCAGAGTGCCCACATACGGTCTGGAAGATGTCGTGAGTGATGATAGTGGCTAGGTAGAAAAGCATGCTGGAAATTTTGTTCGGATGAGGCCTGAACTTGGCCGGATCCCGCACCATCAGAGCGTCGAAGATGGTGGTCGGGTCGGGAGGGTTGGGGTTCTGGAACACGAGCGGCTTCGTCGACCGCGCGTACGGCGTATTGGCCGCCCCGAGCTCCGGGATGTGGATGTTGTTGTTGGATCCATCCGGCTCTCGAAAACTGGAGGAGGGAATAACACTACTGTCAGCGGGGGTCCAGCTTGGCGCATGGGGAGAGTCACGTCGGAGGCGGGAGCTACAAACCAGAACCGCTTCCCCAGCGAGGCCACAGGGGGGTGATCAAGACTGTTCCAGAGATCATTGATCAGGCCGTCGGTGAGCTTCTTGCCCTCTCTGGAGGCGGGTGGCAGCTTTGCGAGGAGCTGGATAAGCCTCTCGAGGAGGAACTTTTTGTCATCGTTGACGCCTTTGACGGCCGAGTTCAGGGAGATGAGCAGTGTGTCGATGTCCTTGAAGCCAAGTTTGGCGATGTCGTCGGCAAGGCCTGTGGGCACTGCCTTGGCGCTGTTGCCGGGCGCATTAGGGTACACGGTCGGAGTCTTCTGGTTTCCGAAAACGTGTTGCAGCAGGTCACCTAGCCTTGCAAGCAGGCCGTCGTCTCCCACGAGCGGCTGTTTCTTCACTGATGCCTGTGAAGCACTGTGCTCCATGCTATGATGGTCCCAGGATGGATCGTCAAGGTCGGACCATGCCAGTCCCCCGGACTCAGCATTGCCGGACCTCTGTTCACCAGCGGGAACGAACCGAGGATCACGCGACAAAGCCTCGAGCGCCAGTTGGAAGACGGCAGTCGCTGGCATTACCATGGCCAGGCCGGATTTGAGGCTCGCCGCGATGACGTGACCGAAAAGCCCTCCCGTGGCCGCATCCCTCACCCAGCTACCACAGTCGCCGCTGGTAAGTGGAAGGTCTAGTTTCGCCAAATAGACTTCCTGGAACCTCTTGGAGCCCGGAGGACGGAGCAGAGATGGTGTTCCCAGGAGGGTACCCTTAATCTCGCCTCCTGGAGTCGTGCAGATGACATTCGCGTTTCTCAGTTCGGATTCCACTCCAAGGAAAGAGCCGTCCAGGGGTATGCCGTCCTTCAACTCAAGCAAGGTAGCCAGGCCGGAATTAACCTCGACGAGCAATGCATCGTGCTCCGCTGACGACCAAACCACTTGACCGGCGTCTACAACCTCGGCCAGCGACGGAAGGTGTTTGAGGTTTGCTGGGGACGCCATCTCGACATCTCGTAACGCGAAAGAACCGGAAGGTTCAGAGGCGTTGCCAGAGGAGCTGGAGTCAGACATCTCCACATCCATATCCAGAGCAGAGGTCCCGTCATCAGGAGTTTGACTGCCACGACTCGTTGCTTTGATGAAACCCTCGTCGCCTGCTTCCACTCCGTCGTCCTCATCATCGCTCAGGCCTGTTATATCAAATTCGCCGCCTTCTTCCTCACTGCACTCATCCTTACTACATCCGTCCTGCGCTTTCTGCTCCGCGGCCGAGGTCTCCAGGATGTGGTGGGCCGTAAGGAACAACAATCGGCCACGGAACGAGACGATACCGCCGGCGGTAGCACGTCTGGCTGCGATACCTTGGCCCTGGCGGTGATAGGCCAGAAGACGGTGAATGCGAGAGTGCCCCTCTTTCGGCATGAATAGGACTGTTGAAGGAGAGATTAGTGAGGATGGTGTACAGTCCCCCGTCGTTTCGTTGTTTCCTCCGATCCTTTGGAAAAGCTCGAACTCCGAGATCTCGGGGAAATTGGCGACTTGGAATCCAGGGTGTCTCTGGAGGATATCGCTCTCCTTGACGATATTGAACGCAGCTTTGCGCAGCTGCTTGTCCCGAGAGACGAATGTGATAGTCGGTTTCGCGCCCTCTTTTGAGTATCCAATCATGTAAAGGACGAGGACTAATTCCGCGCTCGACTCCGGAAGACTGTCGTCGAGGAGGCTCCGAACAGCCTCTTGCACTCTTTGGCGATAGTGTCCGTGAGCGTTGCCCTGAGCATCGAAAAAAAGGATCTCCCTCGGTCGAGGATTCCTTAAGCTCGGTCGAGGAGTGAAGGACCCTCGCTTCGCCCCGACACAATCGCCCCCGTATGGTAGGGGCTCTGGCATAGTACTTGGGATGTAGGGCTCACGGGGACAGGAAAATCGCGCGATTTCGGTGCGAGATATCAAAGTTGCAAAAGAACTCCACGGATTGTTTGATAGCTGAATGGGAATGCTGATCAAGGAGGGAAAATATCGTTTGACAAAGTCTTGCACGATAAATTCCCGACGGGAACGCTTTGATGAGGGGCAGAGGCGGCCTCTTGGAGGACGTGGCCAATCCCAATCACGTTGAAAAGCCGCCGACGCCCGAGGCACAATGGCTGTTATGTACTTGATTGAAGGCGGTGTGCCTAATACCGGAGCGAGGCTGTGCAGCGTCATTGCCAAATGCAGGATTCAGCTGAACGGGCGTCACAAGCATTGCGCCCGCGAAGACCGGAGTCCAATACAGCCCAGGAACATGGTCTGGCAGTAACAGAGATCAATTCCACTGCTAGCGAGAATGGAGATGCAAAATGTCAGTGGGCATACAGTGGAGGAAGATGCCATGGCGAGAACCCTCGGACAGATCTGGAAGATCCCCCTCTGCCCCAGCCTGCGGCCGTATTTCGACTTCTACCACGCAAGATGCCAACACTTCCTCGTCGAGGGCGGTCGATATATTCTCTTCAAAGATCAGTCCGACATCGTTCACTACTGTCAGAGGGTCCTCGGCAACGGTGACAGGGACAACTTACGATCAGAGCTGCTGAGTCGATTTCCTACTGCCGACCCGGAAATCGCCAACACGACCCTCGACCTCTGTGCCAGTCTCGTGTCGATGGTTGAGATCGGCAGACACACCTTCAGACGTCCCGGATGTAACCCCATCCACTGGGAGTCGGGTACCGTGATGGGCTGCATCAAGGGACGATTCACAGCCCAAAGAGCCCTGTGTCCTGGCAACATGAAGCTCGGAAGAGGCTTCACGGCGAGAAACATCGGACGCATTAGCGGCATCGAGATCAGATGGACCACAAACCTGGCAGATCATCTCCTCCTTACCAATGACGATCGGACGGTGCTGATATTCCACTGCGTCAGCTTTCTCAAGATGCAGCAGAGGTGAGCGTTTCAGCGGCAGCTTCCGGGAGGCTCTACAGGTACTAACGAACACTTGAAGCCTGGCGAGTGAACTGTTCCCTTGGGATCTCATCAACGAAACTCTCCGCACTCTCGCGTTGCTCTTCCCGCAGAACGATCCCGAAACTCGGAAATGGCTTCGCTCCCGGACTCGGTCCGACACGACAACCCTTACGGGGCCTGAGGTGGGAGAGTGCGGCAGTCTACGTACTCACAACCGGCGGTTCGAAGAGTTTTCGTTCTGGCACGATAGACTGGTCATCCTCAAGCAGGCATTTGACGAGTCTCGGCCTTGGACGCTTTCGCAGTGGTGGCATGATAGGCGAGACGGCAACCAGTGGTACATGTTCTGGATAGCACTGATGGTCTTTGTGGTCGCTATTGTCTTCGGCGTGATTCAGTGTGTCGAGGGGGCTCTGCAGGTGATTATCTCCTACAAGGCTCTCCAGCAGGGGAGCAACTAGCCGGGCGTGGCCAGCATCATGCCGGGCTTTTTTTTTGACGGTAAGAGAGTATTGGATACAGAGCAGACCATCATCCTAGTCTCACAATGTGCTAAGCCCTCCCACACATCAGTTCAGTACAGGACATCACATCTTTTCGTGACTGTCGCGCCTCCTGCCCCTCCAGAGAGTCTTCCACAGGCTTTTTAACTCACTTTTCCAACATCCCATTTAGCATAGCAATCGCAGGGGATAAAGCCCAGCCTGACATGCGGCCATTTATTAAATCGATACATCGTCTGACCGACCAAATCAGCAGCAGATGTGGGCGGCTCAGGAAAGCCTGGCCAAGCATCCCATGCTGTCGACTGTGTCCTGCTCTTAAATGCTCTTAAATAAATCTCCATGCAATTGATGGAAGGTGTAACTTTACGATCCCGCGCCGACGCTCTGACGAGCCGCACACGCGCCTCGGCGGTCGGCGGCCTCGACGCTTGCCATCGGCCCGTTCCCAGCGGCAGCCGAAAGAGAGGCTCGCCAGGTTCAGCGAACCGAGACCGGCCCCATACATAAACGAGCTAATTTGGACTGAGAGGCTAACCGAGGCTCAGCGGGACGTTGTTTATGCCCAAGAGTTGGTCGGCCGAAGGAAAAGCCGGGCCTCGCAAAGCAGTGTTAGCGCAGCCTCCACTTAACCCTCTACTGTCGACTTTCTCATGCAGACGTCCTGCACCTCTTCTCGAACTCCCGTCCTCAAAAGGCGGCTTGAGTACTTTATGACGGGAATGGTCCGCATCGGAAATGGATACGGTGGGCGGGACATATTCGATGGCCGACCGAGGTTTTCGTGCCATTTGTTTGCGCTCAAGGGCAGCCCGGTGCGACGGGAGACGCCAGCTTCTCAAGCGGGTACCTGCCATGACCCGCCAGCACGATAGAACGCGGCTCTAGCCTAGGGTCGCAGAAGGCCAGATGCTTCATCGAACGCGAAATCGTTCCGACTACACGGTGTACTGGGTTCTCTAACGCGCCACCCTCTTCTGGCGCAAGCATCCACGGACTCCAAAGGTTGCAACCCAAGCAGCTGTGCAACGTGGCGGCGTTAATACCTGATTGGCAGGCAGGCAATGCCCCGCTACGCAGCCGCACACAGCTGCGCACCTCTCGGCCCGCTGAAGGCAGCCACAGGATCCCGCACACCTGCCCTATGCCGGGATCGGGACGACAAGACGACCGCTCGCGCGCCCTCCACCACTTGCACAAACAGAAACCCAGCCGCCTATACACGCGGATCGAGCCAGGTCAGTAACCCATATACCTACGCTTGCCCGGCTCGCCACTGTCTGGATTCTCATGCGCAACCCCATCCGCACCGATTGGTCCGGTTGCCGTGCGGCCGTTTCCTGGCGGCTTTGGTATACTCTGGCGACGGCCTCAGTGCCTGCTTCAACATTGCAATGGCTCCCATGCTAGTGGTCTGGCTCTCGCTCGGCCTTGGTCCCTTGTCCCTCGCCGCGGTTTACTGCAAAATGCTTGTGTGGCATATCTCTCCGGCGGCCGTTGTGCGTCCTCGGTGCATGCGTGCGTTCAACCCTAGTCCACGTCGATGACAAGTTACGACGGGAACACAGGCGAGGATAACACACCCCTGCAAAGCAATACCCTCCGGGCCGGGGGGAGGGCTGGCGGGGATCTCTCCGCCACCTTTTCAGAGAAACGAGCAAGCACATTAAGCTGGCCAACCACGAACTGCAATGGGTCCCCTTCCCGACATGTAACGAAACGCGCAACTCGCTCGGGTTCCAACTGCGGCGTCGAGACGGGGTTCAACTGCGCGACCTTTATAATATCCAACATCTTCCACCTGCTCCCTGGCCTGCCGCCTGCCCGCGCGGCCGCCCGCGCACTCCGAGACGATCGGTGAAGCGCCACCCAAGCAGGAGTATATCCCGCCCGTCCTTGCCCCCGCCGGCACGCCACAGCTCAGCCACCCGGAGCCGAGCCACCAAGCTCGATTACCATTTCGGTTTAATGGCCGGCACGCTGGCAACGGATAATATCTGACGTTTTCGGCTTCCACCACTTCGATGGCGAGGCCTTCTATTACGCCGCGCGCGGACAGTATCGAAAGCTTGGCGGGTAATCTGTTGCCAGCATCGAGAGCGACGGAGCAACTGTCGGGCAAGGCCTAGTTGTCGTAAATGACCGTCAGCGAGAGTGGAGAAGAAAGGTGAAGCCGTGGGGAAGCCAGCGAAAGGGATCGCGCGACGGCTGCAAGATGCAAGCAGGGAGGAAACGCGTGGGGAGATCGAGACGGATATCTAAACCGGGAAAGATAGCTATTACTTGCCTCGGTCGCGGTGCGTGCGAGGAGACGAGCGTGTTCAAGGCACGTAGGTGCCTTGAGGAACGAAAGGCTCTTAGAGGACGGGCGCGGGGAAAAAAAAGCGGGGCTCGACCAAAACCAACTGCCACAAATTTTCACGTGGTTTGAAGCGTGATTCTAAGCGTGACTTTTGCCTTGAGGAACGAAAGGCTCTTAGAGGACGGGCGCGGGGAAAAAAGCGGGGCTCAACCAAAACCAGCTGCCACAAATTTTCACGTGACTTTAAGCGTGATTTCAAGCGTGACTTTTTCGCTCTCTGCCAATCAAAAAGTCGTGCTCAAAAGCACGTGACTAATAACTAACTCGTCAAAAAAAATTTGAATCCGCGACATGTGACCACCTAATCGCCTCCGCTTCCTTTTTTTTTCATTTCAATCTTCTCCCGACCAGTCCCATAACTCCGCTGCCCGGATCGTCTCCTCGCTCAATTGCTCCAGCCTCTGTTCCGCCTGCGCCATCTCCTCTGGCACAGTATTGCCCACAAAGTCCCGCTCCCGCGCCTTGGACAGGAGCGTGATGCCGTCCAGCGTCTTACATCGCGACAGCTGCACGTACAGGCTGTATGGGTCGCACGTGCTCGGAACCGCCTGCCCGCCGATTTTGGTCGTTTTTGTCCCGCGCAGTTCCAGCCCCACTCGGTCTAGCGTCTTTCCCTGCACCTTGTAGTCCGTGCACGCAAAGGCTGCTGCGCAGGGCAGCCCTCTGCGGGAGACGTCGTGCTGTTGCCAGGGCCGCTTTCTTTGACACTCTATCTTGATGCTGATGGGCGTCAGGAGCACGGTGCCCGGTGGCATACCGACGAAGCGAAAGTCCCTCGTCGTCTCCGACGCTAACAGTATCCCCGCCGGCGGGCCGAAGTGGAGGAAAGTATCAGCGTTAACCCGATGGCCCCGATGCGCCCTGTCTGGGACGACATCCACCGCCGTGTAGCTAGCGCCGTTAACCAGCTTAAGACCTTGGTGGGTGTTCTGGTTCACAACGACGGGCATGCCGGGAGCAAACATAAAGACGGCAGGCACCGGGATTGCGCTATCGTCTCCATAACTCATAATCATCAGCGCTTCCTCCTCCGTCGGCTCGCTATTTTTCCACTTATGTTCGGATATAAATATGTGGAGCGGCGCCTGCCGTTGCCTCTGGAAAGCGATCGTCGCCTCGATGTTCAGGTTCCACCGGTTCCTATTGAGCGGCGTCACCACTGTAATGCCCGACTCCCACGGGATGCGCCTGCCTTCCTGGTAGCAGGTGCTGTTTAGGTACTCGACGTCCGACCGGTCCTGCGCTCCTTGTCAAATGCGCGTTAGCAGCCCCCGTAGTCGTGGATCTTGCGCGGTACGGATTTGCTCCTTCAGCATCACCACCGTGGTGAATTTCCTCCACAGGGCGTGAGCCACGTCGTGTTGTCGCCGCTGCTCCGGACCGAACCCATAATCCCCTTCCCACGGAATAACCGAGCTTGGGAGCAGAATCGATCTTTCCTGCACGGGACGAAACTGATGGAAGTCGCCGCAAAAAACGACCACCGGGATGCCGCCGAAATCCCGGCTGGACTCCCGGAGCCTGCAGAGCTGTTCGTTGACGGCGTATAGCGTCCGCACGCCCAGCATGCTGACCTCGTCTATAATCAGGACGTTTTTTTCCTGCCAGTCCATCTTGGTCTGCCCGTCGATTCGGAGAGCTGGTAAACCGGTCGACGTAAAGCCGTCTGGGTTTCCGGCCCGGCTGGCCCTGGGGAACGTGTCTTTCGAAAACTTGCAAGCGGAATGGATGGTAATTCCGTCGATATTCGCGGCCGCCGTGCCGGACGTTGCCGTCACTAGCAGGCGACGTGATTGTGCCGTACGGCGAAACAGCTCGGCAACGCCCGCGATGACGCGCGACTTCCCGGTGCCGCCTTCGCCTCCGACGAACAAGCAGAGCTGAGGGGTACCGCTCTCATCGCGGTCTATTTGGTCAAGTTGGCGGCAAATCAGCCAAAGGGCGATCCTCTGTCTTCGGTTAAGCGTCAGAAACTCGGCCACCTGCCTCCCCACTTCACAGAACGATGTGGACGGCCCGAACCGGATTCTCGTGGACGGCTCCGTACCCCCGGTTTGAGACGCGCAATCGACTACCGCGAAAGGGTCGTCCTGGTGGACGGGGCCGTCAGACCTGTTTTGCGCTGTGCCTCCATGCACCGCAACCCCATCACCTGGCCCGCTCTGTATTCCCTAAATCGCCTTCTCCCTTTCGCGGGAGAAACCGGCCTGCTGCGACTTAATGGATCTTAGCTGCTCCTGCCCTGGCATTTCTGCTCCCGAGAAAGTCCCCGCTAGGGTGCTGGCGGTTTTTGTTCCGGTTTCAAGAAGGACCGCTGTATGGAGATCCTCCGCCGAGCTAAGGGCGGCCGCTTGGAACCGGTACATTTGCTCCACCATTGCGAAAATCTCCCTCGAACCGGCCGTGATCTCCTTCGCAGATATGGCGCTTCTCAATACGTCTATCAGGCGTGCCGCCGTCCCGACACTATCCGACCGGTATGCTATACTCTGTGCGTCGGCCCTTTCGGCACTGCCCGATTCTACTGCATCGGCGGCGGGTTCGAGCTCTCCGGACAATGCCGCCCATTGTTTGGCATCCTGCGCCACGTCCTCGGCTGATCGCCGCAGTAACTGGACGTTGTCCACTAGCCACGAGATGCGCTTGGGTAGAAGCGCCCTCTGTTTGTTCCAAATGCCGTTTATTTCGCCGCACGTCTCGCATAGGAACGCCTGCCATGGGACGAAAAGGGCAAGATGTTGCACTGCTGCTCTAAAGCCAGCGATACCCTTCGTCAGCTTTCAGCTCCCTACCCTGCATCCTTTCCGCGGTTTTATTCCTTTGTGTTTTGCCCGCACAAACCACCGGGGTCGCTGTGTTCGTGGGTCTCACATACCTCCTGTGGTAAGAGTCGTCCTCCTCGGCAAAATCCATGCTTAGGTACCCGTCGAAGCAGATGGTCGCATGCTGCCCTGGCCGCCGCAGCGCTTGAACCCACGACCTCGACAGCGGCCAGGAGCTGTCAAGTTCCACCTCTCCCCAAGCAACACTTTGCGCTTTCCGCTTCAACCTGACCACCGACATGTAGTCGAAAAGAGCTAGGCCTTCCAAAAGCCGACCGCGATACGGATAAGCCTGCAGCAACGAGACCCTTTGTCCGCCTTCCCCCAGCAGCACCGTCTCTTCGACTAATTCTTCCAAGCTCTCCCCGACGGCTGCACGCCGTAGGAGGGGCCAGCGTCGTACGATGTGCCAGTAGAGAGTGCACACGTTCAGAAACGTCCAGGCGCTGCTGCTTGTGAACTCTGTGCTATACCCTTGAAAATGGGCCACCACCTCCACCTGCGATAACGCCCGCTCCGTGAAGATCCTGTTAGCTACGCGCAGGAGAAACTGGCGCGTTCGGTTCTCTCGGTCACCGCTTTCGGTCGAGCGCGGCCCGCCATTCGCCTGATCCCCCGTCGTCCCGTCCCCCAGGAGCCGAAACAGTTCTTTGGCTGCTACCACGCGCTTCCACACCGGATCCTCCACTTTGGTGGCATAGTTGGTTATGTAATAAACAAGAGCCAGGCCCTTGCATTTCGTTACGATGAAGGATATGTCGTGGTTGTGTCGCAACCCTACCGCCATCGCCTTGTTCCAGCGATTCACCAGGCTGTGGCCGCGCCGAATCCGCAGCAGCCCGTCCTCCGTAAAGCACGTCTTCTCCACCAGTTGCCAAGGCGCCCCGAACCTGCAAAGATTCTGCCTCTTCTCCTGTCTCCCTATAGCGTATTTTACGCACGTGGGGCTATGCGTGTGGACTTGGGTGGCGCCGGCGCAGAAGTTCGCTTCCTCCTCGAATGATGCGGCGAACTGGCCCTTGTTGTCCAGCAAAGACGATATTTCGGCCGTTACCGACCTGCCAGCCCGTACTCCCGCAGATGCCTCTGCGTCGAGGTCCTAATTACTAGACATATTAGTACGTGCTTATCAACATTCCCCCCACCCTCATTCTTTCTTTCCCCCCAATTCGTTAGGCAAACCCACCTCCGTAAAAACGCTGTCTATGTATTCGATCACCCGGTCCCGGTATGCAGCTTGATCCTCCCTCCGAACATCGCTCATAAGGGTGCTTAGGTGCATGTTTCCCTGGAGCCAAAGGAGGCCGTGGAGGTGGAGCGCGCCCCTCTCGTTTGTTTCCACCACCCCGTAGTACTAGCTAACGCGCCCAAACACCGAGTCCTCCCCGATCCTGACGTAATGTTTGAAAAACATGGAGATCTCCCGGTGGAAGAAGATGGCAGAACTCAGGGGATCCGATATCGCGAGTCGAAACCTCTTATATACCTAATCAAAACTCCTCAGGAATTCCTCGGCTTCGCCCGATTCGCGGGTGCGATATGCCGCGAGCTTGAGCTTGATCGGGTTTGTGATGTCGTTGGGGTTGAGCGTGAACCATATTGCCGGGATGCCGTACCGGATTATGAGGGACTTGATCTTCCGTCGCATGGTCAATCGGCTCTCCCTTAACATTGGCTGACGGTACCCATACAGGGACAGATTTCTCAACAGCCGATTGACGCCTTGGTCCGTGGTCTTCCCTAAAGTCTCCAATTCGACTCTCGCATTCTCAAATCTCGCGGCGGTTAACGTTTGGATGGTGCGTTCCACGTCTGGGAAATCGCGCTTCCGCACACTAGCCATGCTCACGCGCCGGTTCCTCGATCGGACCCCCATATTAAATACGAGAAAAGCAAGCACGGGATGTGCTGCAAAGCGGCCACCGTGACGTTGGAGTACCAGCTTCGCCCATGCCTCCAGACTCATGTTCCGCGACGACACCAACTCCTGCGCAGCGACTTCCGCATCGACTCCACGAGACACCTCCCCTTCCGCACCCACAACGCATTCCTCGGCCTGCCGAGGACCGCCCCTACCAAGCGGAAACAAAGTAGGGAATGTTTTTGCCAAAAACCACGTGTCAAAGGAATCCGCAAAGTCCTGGCCCGGGAAAACCACGATATACGGTTCGGCCGCGCGCCCGCGCCGCACTTCGGCCGATCCTCTCCAGGCCGCTCCGCACGTCTCCTCGCCAGCAACCGTTTCGCCCATAGCATCCACAAGATACCGTAACTTCTCCACGTCCGCAATGTCTGGTCGGCCATCCAGGCCAAACATTCCGGACGATCCGATCTCGTGCACGCTATCGCGGTTGTTGTCAGGCCCACCGCCAGTTTCTTCCATGGAAGCCGCATCATTCCCGGATGGGTCCCCCAAACTGCTTCGGTCCTCGGCCAATGACGCCATGATTTCCCGGATATCTACCGAGCCTAGGTCTTCAAACCCACGCTCAGTCGGCGGAACGATATGCGCCGTTTGCGTTTTTTCTTTTGCCGAAGGCTCGTTCCGTTCCAATCGACCGTAGATCTGGGTCGGCACGCCGTGCGACGGGGTCTCCCAGCGATCCAGTTCCGCAGTGTTAATGTTAATGTCAGCATACAAAGGATTATTTCCCTTTAGCCACATCAGCGCATTTTCCACAACACGGCGACGGACCGAAAGCAGCGCGGCCAGATCGCTTGGCTCCGGCTTCTCCGGCCCCTGCCATAACACATGGATCTCGTCCATAACCTTCAGCAGCGGATGCGGCAGCACTTTCGTCACGAGCTCCTGGACGTTATTGGGGAATACGGTAATATGCCCCTTAACGTGCCTCGGATATCTGCCGTTCTGCCGGTGTCCGTCTGCGATGCTGTACTTGGTGATGAAGCCGTAACACGAGTTGAGCGCGATAAGTTTCTCCTCCACCGGCGTAAGACACTTCAGCTCGTCGGGAAACATATGCTCGCACCCCAGCCGTGTGTGCACCTGCGCTGCCGGAGATAAGGCTCCTCGCCTAAGGTGTCTCATGCAGTCCGCACACCCGCTAATCCTCTCCCTAACAGGGAAGCATCGGATGCATTTGTAAGGAGACCCGTCCTGCTTCTCAACAGAACTTGCCATCCACCACTCCCACTTAACATCCTCCAACTCGGCCCTGCTGCATTTGCGGTAGCAGAACATACACGTGAGGATCGGCAACGTCCTCGTGTTATGAAACGCCTTGTAAAAGGCCTCAACCGTCTTCACCTTCCTTTCGTGGGGAACAGGTGCACACCATTCCTTGCCCTCAGATAGTCGCTCCTTCTCGGCAAACTCCTCGTCAAGGACTCGCAGAACGCTAGCGAGATCCTGCGCCTGTTCTTCTTCGTTCCTCTTTCGTCGGGTTATGGTCCTCGCGCGCTTTGGCGCCGGCTGGTCAACGTTGCTAAAACCCACTCTTTTTCGTCCCACCTGACGGCGCGGCCCCGCAGAAGCACGGCCCTCCGCCGCATCCTCGGCCTCGCCGGTGACATGGCCCGACGACTCCACTCTCGGCGTCCGTGTCCGCTGCCGTCGAGGCCTCGCGTTTCGCCTCGCCACTTCGTACTGCCCCCGCGTCCCCTCGAAAATGTCGGCCGACGTCCGAATGCCTAGTCCAGCCAACACCGAAATGTCCACCACCCCTCTTCGCGATGCGTCTCTCTCTGCCACCGTCTCTTCGTACTCCCTCCGCGTCTCCTCGAAAACGTTGGCCGACGTCCGAATGCCTACTTTAGCCAGCACCGAAGTGTCCACCGCGCCTCTTCGCGGTGCCTCTCTCTCTGTCCTCGTCGCCTCGTTTGTGCCTCGCGCAGCCCCGAAGATTTCTGCCGACGACCGGATCCCCAGTCCTTTAAGCACTGTCGTATTCGGCCGGTCATGCGCCTCGTGCTGGCCGGCGAAACCCGCTGGAAACCGTGCGGCAGCCCCTCGTGGAGCCAGACCTGCTCTGCCGCTCTGTGCCGTCTGAAGAGCTCCAAACAAGTCTCCCGGCCTTCTTTGTGGGGTTCCTCCCTGTCCGGCCTGCAATTGCCTTGGCTGCCTCCGGACCCTACCTGCTCCGTGCAGTTTCTGCGCCTCACCGGCGCGGGACGGAGGCTCCGATGTCGTCCCTGCAGTCCTCCGCCGGGCCTGCCCCTCTGTCCTAGCCGCTTCATGCTGCCTTTGTCCCTCTTCGAAGATGTCAGCGGACGTCCGGATATTCAATCCAGCGCGCGCCACGTTCTCGCGATTGCGCGCATCGAAGCGATGGAACCGGTTGCGTGGACTCTCCCTCTCCTTTCTCGGCCCCTGAGGTGGCTGGCTCGATTCAGTCACGTCAACCTCCACAGACACACCACCCTCTAAAACGCTCCCCGATTGCTCTTGTTCCTTTCGCACCACAAGCCCGAATTTGTCGAACCCGAAACCGGCTGGCAGATCCGCAACGACCAGCTTCCTGAAAGGCAGGGCAAACCCTTCGCGGTCGTTTTTCTTAACGTATAGATCCTTATGAGACCAGGCCTTTAGATTTACCAGGTCGTCCGGCTCGATAGGGTTGACCGATTCCTTAACCTTGCGTCGTCCAACCTGCTGGGCTCGTCTGTGAATTAACCTATTCAACTTCACTGTAGCTTCATCCCAATCGCTCACCACACGAGCTGCTGCGCAGAGTTTGTTGCAGAAACCTATGCCTCTACCCGCCCATTGGTAATATTGAACCTTATCTCCGCCCCAGATACGGCTCACCGTCTTTAGAGGCGAGAGATTTGTCGGTCCTTCACCCGGGTCGCTCGTCGCCCAACTGTTCTGGTCCGCAGCCGCCGTATCCCTCAGGGAAGACCCTCCCGGCTTCCGAGTCCGCCGTCGTCGAGACCCCCCCTCTGCCCTTGCCCGTTCGTACTCCCTCTGGAATGCTTCGAAAACGTCGGCTGATGTGCGGATCCCTAGTCCTGCAAGCGCCGAAACGTCGCAAGCCTCTCCGCTCATCATTACTGTGTGCAACTTCAAATACGTCCGCCGATGTCTGGATCCCCAAACCCGCCAATGCCACGTTTTTGCGATTGCGCTCGTCCAAACGATGGAGAAAATCAGGCAGAACCTGGGAGTTTCGGCCGGCTCCGTTTATATCGACTTTAATTTATTCTCACTGGGAGTATTTACGTCCATCATTTCGTTCCAAGACGATCTCTGATCCCAAGCCGATGCCACTACAGTACTACACCCCCGTTTCGTCCCCCTCCCCCGGGAGTTACTCTTCCGGCCTTCTCCATCTCCTTGCACTCTTTTACCTGCTCCATCCATCCCTCCATATGGCATTCCTCCCTCCGTCCATGCCCCTGCTCAACACCGACGTCCCTTCCAACCCAAACGCTCGGAACCCTCTCCTACACGCTCCACGGCCCCGACTCGAAGTTCAATACACCTACGATCACCCGATCCCAGGTTCCCAAATCCCACGCTCAGCTTTGCACTATCACCCCTAGCCCCTGCCGCATGCCTCCGCACCAATCACTTCTCCTAGCACACTGTTGCCAGCTTCGGACCCTAGCAGCCTCACCGTTTTTCACATCACAGACCTTTTGCCGACTTTGCCCACCGAACGGAGCCACACGACCAAAATTAAGGCCATATGATCAAGGTATGGAAAGCCATATGATCAAAAGGCCTCAGCTAGCCTCAATTGACCTCAGCTGACCCTAACCCCTGGCCTACCCCTGGCCTACCCCTAGCTCACCCCTGGCTCGGCCGTGGTGTAAGGCTGGCTTGGGCAGCTCGTGTAGTGTGTTCGGCCGGGTACCGTTACTCCGTATCGTTATTTCTATGCATCCGGTCCATGGGTGGGCCCTCTATGGTTGGATCCGGATTAGCTACCATGTTTTCTACGCTTGTCGAAAGTGCTTTGGATGCCAAAAAGGCGTAAAAGGCAGAATTTACCATCTTGTACAACTGAAATGGGGCTTCACACATATTCTGTTCATCGCCGTGAAGCAGGCTGCTGGAAGCCGTGCCTGCACCCCCGGAACCGTGATCACGGACAGCCTCCCCGTCTGAGGCAGGCTTGCCCAAGCCCCGTGGTTCATGGACGCAGGGTCCAACCGCCGGCCGGCAGCCAGCCCCTGCCCCGGGGCACCGGTCGCTCCCCGGCTAACTCAGCCACATCGCCTCGCAAGCCAATCGCTTCAGCTTCAAACTTTGAACGTGACCACGTTCCTCTGTCCATCCGTCCATCACTTCGTCTTAGCACTCGTTAGTTTGTTTCCCCGCCTGTTCGTGTGGTCGGGTCACCCGGGCGGTAGCTAATCTAGTCGTTTGTGCACTCTACCTGATTTATATAGCTATGCCTAGGTCTTCGTTTATTTACGGGAGCACCCACTCGCTAGATTCGAGGAGAGGATAAATTTAACCTACCAGGCACTTCACCCACGCGGTGTGCTTCCCACGAGCGTCACACACGAAACGCCTCCGATCAGCGCCTTCGACAATGTCTAAACAACCAACATTCTCGAGCGTCATCCACTTGCGTGATTTCGTCGACGCCATTACAAACGATTCGACTCGGGACGCCCCGAATCACGTCGAAATCCGCGCGGATATCAACATCTTCGACGAAGACGGCTTCGACAGTCCTGATATCATCACCGAGCCGATTCGCTCCCGTATCCACGCCTATATGACGCGGGACGAACGAGACCTATACCTTCCCAACACCTTCTTCTATGCCGACGGCCGCTTCTCGACCGTCCTCTCCGCAAACGGTGATTTGGAAATCAGTATCCAGGCACTGAGCTTGATGAGGCACGTCCATCCACCCGCTGCGACCTCGATTCGGCTGACCGACTCAGGCACCCAGGAGATGTAGCCGACTTCGACGAGTACCGCCGCCACTTGCCAGAACAATGGTGCCCCATGGTGACCGTCATCGGCTCGGTCTGCACTGGCGACGACAGCTGTCCTGAGCCTTCGGGACCCCGGCACTTCACCGTCGAAACATCCGTCTATGACGCTTCAAAGGCCGCTCCGGTGCAGTTCTCTGTAGTTTGCTTCTTGGAAAACACCAGACGCTGGCAGAAGGTCAAAACGCCGCCGTCGGGCGCCTTCCTCACCGTCACCGCGAAGATCGCTGGCCGCACTGCTCACACGAATCGTCTGGCCCTTCGCGTCCTCGATCTGACGTACCTGCCAAGACCTCCCTCGGCCGCGGCCGCATCGACTCCGACTCCAACTCCACCGTCCAAGCGATTGAGTCGCTGGGAGGGCCGAGCGGGCCCGTCTACTCCCTCCAAAAAGCCGCGCATTTCGGACCCTGCCAACGAACCAGCGAATCCATCCGACAGTGATACGACCCCCCCAGAATTAGCCCAGACAGGATACGGCCTCCCTCACACAGAGAATTCCCCAGACTCCGCTTCCGTCCCAGCTCCTCCACCGACCGCCACTCGTCCTGGCGATTCCCCTCTCAGCTCAGCCCGGCCCCTGACGTCGGAGAGTGGGCCTCGACCGCATCGCAGCCGCCATCTTCCGAAGAAGTACGCAGATTTGGAGCAGACAGCGGTGAACCGAACGGAACCCTAGGATATGTAGATATCAAATTTAGCCCTTTTCCACACGAGACCGCGAGAAATTCGTGGATGTACTTTAGCTCCTCCTTTCCACAATAGAATGCGAAGCGAATTGTGACAAGCTGTAACAAGCTGCCCATGATTTAAAAAAAAAAAAATAATGTTTTCAAATTGAACATGAAAATCAGAGGGGAGCTACGCAAAATTTTGATCCAGATGCTGACCATGCGACATCCCTGGTTGTTTTTCCATCCGTTTTTGCGTCACATTTCATTACGTTTCAGCATACCCAGGTGACCAGTGCACCCTGTTCAGAACAGACGCTAGATTAAGCCACCAAAGTGCGCCATCCCGACCTTGGTACGGTAACATCCGAACGCGTGCAAACGCAGCAAAACTTAGATTTTTGGCATCTAATTCCAGCACTTCCAAATTGCCAGGTCCAAGTTTCGTTCCTCAAGGCTCCTTTGGGCGAACCGCTTGCGGTTTGCGTCTCCTGTTAATGCATGGAGAAGGAATTTAGTTACAGGAAGGGGATCGCAAGATCCCCTTTTGTAGGCTCGTGGGAGCACACGGCCCCTAGGCCTGCTGCTCCATGAGGCGTGGGCCCTTCCTGAATGCACGCGCTAGATCACGTGGATCAACACCTGTTATCATTCTTTTTTTAATTTTGCTCCGGAGACGCCGCTCGGTTGTTACGATCCTGGTCGCAACGTGACCAGGAGGGGCGCGACGCGGACAAGTCAGAGGGCACGGGAGGAGATCGCGGCCTGAGGCGTGAGCGATTGCGTGACCCAGAATGCCTAGTAGCTACGGTCGCCCAGCTACTCGAGCGATCGCCACAGTAGTCAGGCTACTCAGGCGACCGTCTGGAGAGGAGGCCCCAAAAGGTCTATATAACAGATGGGTCCCTCTTTGTAGATAGCTAACTTATCAAAGCGTGCAAGGGCTGGATAATCGGTGGCAGAAGTAGGATGATTCTATCAGGAAAGGTGGCCCTACAAGGGCCGGTGCGCGTCAGGATCTGATATCCTGCGCGGCCGGCCTGAGCGGGGCTTGCCCTTATCTGGCCGATAAGGGCTACGGGTTTGCAGGGGTCTGCGGGCCCGCGCCTCTGCTATCTACTGGAGGCCCTAGTGGCCGTGACATACCTTAACAGATGCTCGGCATCAGTCAACCTACAACCTAAAAGTTCGGCAGCAATTAGAAAACTGCAGACTCCAGACCAGACCCGCGTTACGCTACTGTTCGTTGTCCTCCCTTCTAGCGCCCTACCCTAGGAGCAGACCCCCTGATTGTAACATCGGCGCTCTCTCTTTTGACCATCTTCACCACCTTGTACACCTCGCTCGCCGGATCACCTTGCTTGATCCAAACTCCTTAGCATCCCCTTAACAACTCTCTCGAGTCAATCTCCGGATACTTCACAGCTGCAGCAATGGCCCCCCAGCATACCGTTGAGATGGAGCCATTCAATATCGAAGCGGAGATGGCCTCTTCCCTCGATGACATGAGCGAAGATGACCTTCGTTCGTTCGCGGGGCTGCACGAAGATCCCGCAAACGATCTCCAAATCGAACTTTATATTTACGCCTGTTTCGTCGTCTTCACGAGAACACGCTCAACAGAACACCTTGAACAAGCTATTCAAAGGACGGAGGGATGGATCGCAATTACGGCTGCGGACCACCCAGATCGTGCTCGGCGATTTCGTATTCTCGACATGATGTCGGCTCGGATGAGCCAGCACAGGCTCGTTTTTGAAGACTTTATATCCATGCTTTCGGGGATCAGGTGAGCTGCATTATTCTACAAACCCTTGTGAAATTGGCGTGATACTTCCGGCCCGGCTGCTAATGAGCTAATATCTTTAATCAAAGGGTTAGTCAAAAGTCAACCCATGACGAGGCCAGCGCCCAAATAAGTCTTCTAAGCGATCAAGCGGCAAGACTAGCAGAGAAATATCAGCACACTGGCAGCGTGAGAGACCTAAATGAGGCTATTCGGATTATGGAACAAGCAATCGATATGGCAGGACGATACATCTCACCTGCCATATTAAACAACCTAGGGGTGATGCTCTGCATGCGATTTGAGCGCACCAGTTCGATAGACGATCTCGACCGTGCCGTCGACGTTGCGACCAAGGCAGTGGACGCCACGCCTCAAAACCACCCCGATCGCGCTACCAGGTTAAGCAACCTTGGAAGCTGTCTCGGCAGGCGATTTGAGCGCACCAATTCGATGGACGATTTCGACCGTGCCGTCGATGTTGCGACCAAAGCAGTGGACGCCACACCTCAAAACCACCCCGATCGCGCTGGCATGTTGAGCAACCTTGGGAGCTGGCTCGGCACGCGATCTGAGCGCACCGGTTCGATGGACGATCTCGACCGTGCCGTCGACGTTACAATTAAGGCAATGGACGCCACACCTCAAAACCACACCGATCGCGTTAGCAGGTTAAACAACCTTGGAAACAGGCTCGGCAGACGATTTGAACGCACCGGTTCGATGGACGATCTCGATCGTGCCGTCGACGTTACGACCAAAGCGGTGGACGCCACACCTTAAAACCACCCCGATCGCGCTACCGTATTAAACAACCTTGGAAATTGGCTCGGCAGGAGATTTGAGCGCACCGGTTCGATGGGCGATCTCGATCGTGCCGTCGACGTTGCGACCAAAGCAATAGACGCCACACCTCAAAACCACCCCGATCGCGCTGCCAGGTTAACCAACCTTGGAAATTGGCTCGGCACGCGATTTGAGCGCACCGGTGCAATGGACGATCTCGACCGTCAGATTTCCTTTTATAAGGAGGGTTGGAGTTGCCATACCGCTCCCCCGTCCACTCGCATTCGTTTGGCTCGGCAAGCCGGTACCCTTCTCGCCTCGCAATTAAATTGGGAAGAATCAAATTTGCTACTGCAAGGAGCTATAAACCTCCTCCCCACTGTAAGCCCACGATCATTAAAACATACCGACAAGCAGCACATGCTCGCAAACTTCGCCGGCTTGGCTTCTATAGCAGCGGCCACGTCTCTAAACGCGGGAAAGGAAGCAGATCATGCCCTGCGGCTCCTCGAACTCGGTCGCGGCATCATTGCTGGTCTGCTAATGGATATGCGTGGAAACATTTCGGATCTCAAACGGGAGCACCCTATTTTGGCAAACGAATTTGTTTCCCTTCGAAACGAACTGGACTCGCCAGCGGACAGTCCAACTGTTTTAAGTTCTGGCGATAACACATCTTCCTGGGAATCGCAGGCGAAACGGCGTCGTAAAGCGGACCAGAAGTTCACGGAGCTTATTACGAGGATTCGTACTAAGCCAGGGTTCTGCAACTTTCTTCTTCCGCCGACTGCAGATAAGTTAAAGGCCGCGGCGGATCCGAACCCTATTGTTGTCGTCAATCTGAGCTCTTACCGCTGTGATGCATTCCTCATCGAGCGCGATCAGATTAGGGTGTTAGAACTACCTCGTTTAAAACCGACGGAAGTCGAACAATGGGCCTGGAATCTGCGATCATCTCGTCAAACAGCCTCTTCCGATTTAGCACCACTGCTGGAGTGGCTCTGGGATGTTCTCGGTTGTCCAATTCTAAAGGCTTTAGGATTCGAAAACGCCATCTCCGATAATAATTGGCCTCGGGTATGGTGGATTCCAACCGGAGCACTCAGCCAGCTACCACTCCATGCAGCGGGATACCATACGCCGGGGTCCTCTAAAACAGCTCTCGACAGGGTCATATCGTCGTACACCTCGTCGGTTAAAGCATTGCTATTTGGGCGTCGTCATCATGTTCGCGAACCGGCAGGACCTCGGTCTGACCAAGCTCTCCTCGTTGCCATGCGCGAAACGCCAGGCTCCATCACCCTTCCATCTGCAGTTAAAGAAGTGGACATGTTGGACGACCTTTGCCCGTCGCTCCAATTGACGCCGATTAGACCGATACCGCAAAAGGACGACGTCCTTAACAACTTGCAAGCGTCTAAGATATTCCACTTCGCAGGCCACGGGCAATCGGATCCAATGGAGCCTTCGCAAAGTTGCTTGCTCCTCGAGGACTAGGAAACCAACCCGCTAACCGTAGGAGATCTCCGTAACCACAGGCTCCAAAAAAACCCGCCGTTTCTTGGTTATCTTTCTGCTTGCTCGACTGGGGCCAACAAGGTGGATAGACTCGCAGACGAGGGAATCCATCTCATCAGCGCCATCCAACTTGCAAGTTTCCGGCACGTTGTTGGAACGCTCTGGGAAGTATCGGATAAGCACTGCGTCGATGTCGCGAAAGTGTTTTACGAAACGCTACGTAACGAAAGGATAACGGACGTGGCGGTCTGCCGAGGAGTTCATCGAGCTGTTCGAGCGCTACGTGACGGCGGGGTTGAGAAGAGCCAGGAGGCGAGGAAAGGCTTCTGTGCTGAATCGGAGAGTCGGGAAACGGGAAATTGCCTGACGAACATCTACTGGATTCCCTACGTTCATTTTGGTGTTTAGGTTAGCAAAACACGGCAACCCGCCAGGTTTCCGTGGATCCAGGTGGCTGTGATCAGCAGAATGTAGAACATTAATTCCTAGGGCATTTTGGCCAGGGGCTAGCGGTTTTTAAAGCCTAACCTTTAGCGGTAGCGCCCGGGGGCGCCACCGCTTCAGGGCAACCCGGTTGAGCGCATGCGCCGTAGCGTGCGCCGCTCCAGGGGTTGGCCGCCGCCATGAGCCGCCTTGACCGAGGTGTGTCTCCTACGAGGCTGCATAACGGTTCACGCGACGACGGCCGGTTCAGATAAGGAACTCGCCGGGTCCCAGCGCCCGTTTTACGGGGGGCTGACCCGGGGTGCGCCCGCTGCAGCAAACCCCGTTTTTAGCTCCCGAGGGCGGTCCAGAGGGGAACTAACCACTGCCGCAGGCTGCCGTGGCAAACCCCACCCGCAGCACCCGAGGGCGGTCGAGGGGGGAAACTAACCACGGCGGGGGGTGCAGCGCTCACAGTGCTCGTCGGCGCCCTGAGACGCCTGTAGACCGTTGCGCGTTGCACCTCACCCGCTGAGATCGGGGTTTTGCGCCCTTCGCCGGTCTCCCGGCTCCGGGCCCCCTCTCTTATATACCCACCGACATCGATCCCGCGGGTTTTCCGCCGTGGGGGGTTCCGGTGCCGCGGGGGGTTTTCCGAAAAATTATTTTGTATGGGGATTTTTAAAAATCGACCCACGGCCACCAAACCCATCTCCGCGTTAGGCCTCCAAAATTGACTTGGCCCTCGACGCCGTACTCCGCCGGAGGCTCCTCCGGAGGCTACTGGACCAAGGGTGGGACCCAACGCTGGTACGATGGGTGTAACAAGCTGCGACGGTCTTGGGCAGTGTCACGCCTGTAAGGGGGTTCTCTCAAGGAGATCTCAAAGGTCCAGCGGTTCAACAGTCGTATTCTTGCAGGGGCTCAACAGGTCTGTGGGGTGGGTAAAAAGGAAAAACGATAGCTTGGCCTTCAAACTCCATTTACAAGGGGTCCTTTGGCCCCTTTTTATACACGATACTCCAGCTGTCCTTCGGCTGCCGTCGGCACGCCTTTTCCTCCGTGGCATCCGTTCGGCCCCTTCTTATACACGGCCTTCCATTTGTCCTTCGGCTGTCGTCGGTACGCCTCCTCCTCCGTGGCGTTTGTTCGGGACAGGACATGCTTTGTCCCCTTATCAGGGTTCAAAGCTTGAGTGCGCCTCAGCAGATTGAGTGTCCGTATCTGTGGAGGCCAGCCGTCGTGCGTGTTATAAAGTTAAACTCTCTTAAACAGCGCGTCACTCAGGGCTTGCGCCCCTCTAGCCGCCACCCGGAGTCCTCCCTTGAGGCCATCGGTGGTGGTGCGTAGGGCTGCTGATCGTGGTTCTGTGTGGGGTGTTACAATGGGTATCATCCTTCGCAAAGGATAGGCTGGTAAAAGTGCGTTTGGAAAACGCCACGGCTCTCCCCTTTCCCCCGGACTGCGGGCTTCCCCAAGGGTCACCTGCTTCGCCGGTCCTGTTTATGCTTTATATGGCCGAAACCCTACCTAAAGCAAAAGCGGTAAGGTACGGATACGCGGACGATATAGGCATTTGCGTGACGGGCAACACCCCGGAGGAGTGCTCCCGCAAAGCAGGGGCAACGGCGACGGAAATCCTCCGTTGGGGCAGTGTAACAGCCCGTGTGGGTTGTGTGCGCTGCCCTTCCTTGATAAGCTGTGCAGACGGGCGATCCAAGCAGCAGCTTGGATTGAAGACCTTTTGGTTATTGGCTCAGTGGTATAAGGCCCGCGCCGCTGTGTTACAGGCAGGGCCAACCGGGTTGCTTTCGACCCAGAGAAGTGCGAGCTTATGCATTTCTCTAGGCGAAACCCCACAACCCCGGCGGTTACGGCGGAGGGCCTCACCATACAACAAGCTGCAGGAAGCCCTAGGAACCCTGCGACTTTACGATGGTTAAACGTCTTTTCGACCAAAGGCTTAACTACGGGCCCCACGTTAACAACAGGGCCGGAAAGACCCAAAGCGTTGCCAACCACCTCCGGAGGCTCACCTACTCCATGGGAGGGCTGCCGGCACATTCGGTTTATAAAGCCGTAACGATGGTTATTATCCCAACGGCACTGTACGGGCCCAAAGTGTGGTATAAGGGCAAAACTAAATCACACCCGTACAAGCCAGCACAACAACAACGCATACACTAGAGCTATTTAATCCAATGGATCGATAAGGCTTTAACAGCGTCCCTCCGGGCAGTGGTACCAGCGTGGAAAACCATACCGCTCAACGTCCTACATTACGAATCTGGCATCCCGGGGGCCGAGGCGCTTTTGGAACAAGCTCGCCTTCGTTTTGCGGCCGGTATTAATACGGTTCCGGAAAACCACCCCTTAGCCGCAGCGGCTAAACCGACCTATAACGTCCGAGGGCGCAGGTCGGGAAAGCCCGGTAGGCTTACTATCACGGCACCCAGGGGTTACGTGCCCTGGCCCTGCCAGGCCCTCTGCACGGGCCTCCCAGGCAGGGCCCCCGGCCCCAACCTATCCCGAATACCATCTTTTTGCTCCTTCAATTGTACTGCCCTTAACTGCTTTCACAAATTTTGGGTTGGATTCCCTAATGGGTTTGAGGCATACATTTAGCATGGCATAGGTGGCGGACGAGTTTCTGACAGCTTTGCGGGAAGGCAAAATGTACCCCAGAAGGGCTTGGGAAGATGTCGCTAAAACAGAATGTCGCTGAAACAAAACTGGTGAAATCAACCCTGCAGTACCCAAATGGAGCTGCTTCAGCGCGCGTAAAGCTTAAAGCACTAGCCGCATAGACAGCAGCGGTAGGATAAAGAAAATAAAAAGATTGCAACAGTTTGGTTACTTTTTTCCCCGAAGGCGTTTGGAGGCTGGTGCAAAATGACAACTCAATCTCATTACAACTGGGTTGTGTATTAGTCAGCACGTCAGCCTGGGCTGACGTGCTGACTAACCGACGCTTGGTGATATTTATCGATCGATCGATGCTCGCGGTGTACCAAATGGCAGCTGAGCCGCTGAGCAGTGTCTAAGCACGGGATGGAAGGATGTTTGCCCCGGGCTTCTCGGGGCGTGACAGCAGGGGCTCGTTTTGGCCCGCGAGGACAGAGTCTGCGATGTGGCGGCTCGGGCTAGACCTTAGAGCACCGCTTTGCCGTGGTGTACGGCCCTCAGGTCGTCGCCCACCGCGACGCCATCATTTTCATCCTCTCGTTTTCGTTTCCGTAGCGGAGGGGATAATGCGATAACGCTATGCCATTATCAGAAGAGGAGGATCACGGTGGGACTTTGGAATCGGCCCTGCCATCCAGGCTGCGCACATGGTCCCACTCGAATATATACCTAAGTTATAAGCAAGCCGTAGCAGCCTGCGATGTGGGAATTGCGGGGGGGCTTGGGAACAAACATGGCACATTGAACCGACCGTGATTAGGGTCAGATCTCATCTGCTCTGAAACGAGGCGGCAGGGCCCGAGGCGCCCGAAGGCCGAAGGTGTGGCTCCGGAGCCAGCGACGGCCGCCTGGGGCGCTTTTGATCCCGATTCCTCTGAATTTCTCCAAGTACAAAAACATATGAGGGCCGAACTAGTACTCAGGTGGGTGACCACTGGGGAATCCTCGGTGTTGTATGTTTTTGTCCGTTGTATCCAGGCTTTTTTTTGTTCCCATCACTTGCATCGCGCCCAATCGAACTTCGGAACAGCCGCGACCGCATTTCCAACTCCCCAGCGTCTTCCAAACGGCATCAAACGCAGACTTTTATGTTCCAACATGCATACTCTCGCCATTGCCTTGGCCGGCGCTTAGTGCAGCACCCACCCACTACGTCACGGGCGTCCCCAAGCTGCACGCCATGGGCATGGTCACTCCCGGCAAGCCGCCCAAGGCGCCTGATAACGATATTGTCGATAGCAGAGGATATGGGTAGTCTCTCCTCACGCACGCTCATCTTTCCAACTTCCCTCAGTCCGAAACAGGGTTTCTAAGGGAACGTGCTTTTTGGGGACTGGACAGGGGCCTACCTCGTGGGAGGGTGTAGCTGGGATCACGAGCTCGCCAAAACTTTAGAAAACTCCATTGGATAGTCCTGCCGTTGTCAGAATTGGCCAGCCAGGCTTATCGTTCAAACAGTTCATCCGCATCTAAAAGCCCAGCCTCCTGGAGACGCAGGAATCGTCTCCGAGTAGAATCGAGATCGAGGGGTTCGTTGTAGTGAATTTATAGTGGTCATATCCACCAAACGGTATCTTGGTATTAGCCCAATGTGCAACCCCCGTCTTGTCTGTTCCCCGAAGTCAGTGCTCTGCATGCACAAACGGACCTGCCCCACGCTGTCATGACATCACGCCAACTGTGGACTTCTCTATTTGTGTTCAGGGTCTCCCGGTGGCCTGCCAAAAAGGCTGGGTTGTCAAATACCAAGTCCCAACCGGGAAGAACACTAGCTGGTGGCCGAAGTAGCCACTGGTGCCGTCCCGGAGACCGTCACGATCACAGTCTCGTCGCACCGCCCAAACTCGGCTTGGCTAGCAGCACAAAGCAGCCCTGTTAGCACCGCTTGACAAGGCCTTGCCACTGTAAAGACACTAGGAGGGGGGCCTGCCAGCTTACCATCCGGCTACCGAGGAGCAGTCCGACTCTGAAAAGCCGCAGTACCCGGCCGAGTTACAGCAGTACCCGTAGTACATGGGCTCGGTGCCAGTGCACTTGAACTTGTTCACATAGCCGCAAGTCCTGTCTAGGCTTGGGCTTCCAGGCGAAGGGAGAGGGGTCGGTGGTGTCGTGCTGCGTCGTCGAAAGTCCGGTCAGGCCTCGTACGCTTTTGGTCCGGCGTGGTGAAGACTGTACTTACCTCGTGGTTATGGTGGAAGACGAAGGCAGGTTGCCGATACAATCACCGGATTGACATCCTGCCCCGCATTCTGCCAATGTGCTGCCGCAGCGCCCCGAGGCGCTACAGCACTTGCCAAAGGGGCCGCCACATATCAAAAAGTCGTTATCCTCGCCGCAGCGGCCGTCTGTTGAATAGCCGAGGCCGGGGCATATGCCTCTTTAACAGAAGCCGGGCAAACAGAAGTTCCTATTAACGGGCATGTCCTTGTCAGCGCCGACTGCCAGTCATGATTCTGAGATGGAATGAGGTCGGGTCTTACTGTGCTCTTCCGCATTTTGTTTTGCCGACGGGAACAAGTCAGCTGGTTGGTTCTTCCATGGACGTCTCCAATTTCCAATAACACATAAAAAGGACTTTTTTTTCGAGGCTTACTTTCCCTGCCTTCCGCAGCAGTCACCGAATGTGGAGCCCACGTAGGTGACGTTGCGGTTCAGATGGCCGCATGTGCCGTCAGTTGATGGAGGAAGGACACGCTTTGAAAGCAGGTCCAAATCAGACCGTTAGTGAGTCCACCGGAGAGACCAAAAGCGGCCTGTGGGAGGACATGTTCTCACCCTTTCTCAAGCAATAGGTCGAGCCCGGCACGAAGCCGCTGCAGTCCACGCCGACCAGAGGGTTCAACCTGAGCAGCTCGGGTAAAGTTATATTGTAATCGGCGAGGAAGGAGCTGCAGGCAGTCCACAAGTAGGTCTTTATGGGCAAACGGCAAACGGCAGTCGTCGTTTTAACGTTGTACAAGCAGCGGGTAACCGACGACAGAGGCCGCGCCCACGACGACGGGAAGCGCCAGCAGCATGCAGGCCGACCTCCCCACGGAAAGCTTCATGTTGCTGGTGAATCTTTGGTAGGATATGACCGGATTGAGGGTGAGGACCTGCGGCAGGGCGAGCTTGGATTCAGGTCTTTTGAGCGAGCGGGAGAGCCCAGCGCTGGAGTGATATTTCCAGCCGTGGGGAACCGCGAGCAACCTCTAGTAAAGCCTTTCCGTCGCTTGAGGACATGGGAGCCATCAGGGTCGCATGAATGTGGGACGTTCGCGAGCTATTGATGCATGGCTTTTGTTTTTGCGGCGCATTCGAAGGCGGCGGATATTGTTCGAATGCCTTCCCCTGACGGCCACGGAA
>JNVV01000054.1:124544-144447 GCA_000733355.1 Falciphora oryzae
CCGCGCCCCAATGCGGGTGAAACAGTATATTGAAAAAGAATTAAACGGCGCGGTGGACTTTGCCCTGAATGGGTGGCCAATCGGATCGGCCGCCCGAGAGATGGGTGTTTCGGAGTCTACCCTACGCGACCGCCTCAAGGGCGGCCAGACCTACCGGCAGTCCCACGAGCAGTATCAACGGATACCTGCAGTACAGGAAGCCTTTTAGCGGCCTGGGTACCCCTCCAGTCGTCCCTAGGGCTACCGCCAACGCATGGCGAACTCCGCTTTTTTTGCCTCCGAGATCCTCCAGCTTAGAGGGACCCTCGGCCGTTGGGAAAACGTTTGGATAGAGCCCTCGAGGCCAGCCATAAGCACCCGAAGACAGCTTCGGGTGCGCCCGCCGAACAGCTTACACCGCAGGGGCCGGATAAGCTAGGAAGTCGCTTACTGGCGGCGTTCTACTCGGGAGCCTGGACCGAAAAGCAGTTCCTCGACAACCTGACCGTCACATTCGTGGCGGGCCAGGAGAACCCGCAGCTCGCGTTGATCTCGATGCTCTACCTGCTTGTCAAGCATCCGGTAGGTCCTTCGGCAGCCCCGGCCAGCTGCGCTGTCTACAGCCTAATCCCCCCCGCCCCGCCAACACAACACAAGCGCGGCATAGACCTCCCCCGCAAGGCTTACGCACCTTCTCGGACGACTATACCCACCCACATATATTTCGGAAAAAACGCCCTGGTCCCAGCAGGAGCGTTGCGCATACGCAGGGAACCCTAGCGCCCCGAGCTAACCGTCTTTGCTGTGTTGCATGCAGCAATTCCAGTATCAGCTCCTGGGCGAGATGCACAACGGTTTGCAACGGCGATGACGCCTGCTCCGCCCCGCCAACGTTGCCCGAGGAGCTAATAGTGGCGACGCAGCTGCTGCAGGAGCTGCCACTGATGACCACCGTCATCTACGAGAGCCTACGCCTTTCCCGCCCATCGGGCAGCTGATCAACCGCCGGGTGGGACCGGCCGAGGGAGCGCTCCTGAGCGGCGACATCTTCCTGCCGCAGGGCACGTACGTCGGCTACAACTGCTACTCGACCAACCGTGACCCTGACGCCTGGGGAGGCGGTGTATACGGCGATGCGGACGGGTTTTGCCCGGCTCGTTGGGGCGACACGTGCGAGGAGATACAAAAGCGGTACCGCCGGTGGCGTGCGCGCGGAGAGTTCATCTCATTCCATGGGGGCAAGCGGGCATGCCTGGGGGAGAAGTTTGCGCTGCTGGAGATGCGGGTGACGCTGTGGGTGCTGGTTGGGCGTTTCCGATGGGCGCTGGATCCTACCTGGGTGGACAGGAAAACACCCGTGAGCTCTTCTCTTGCCTCTCCCTCCATCTCACCAGGCCGGGCCCTTCCTTTGGCAGGCGATGTTGGGTGAACCTTTGCACGGAGTGGCTGCTGACGTTGACCGGTTGACCTCTTTCGGTTGCATGCGCATGGCCAAAACAGGCGGGACCATTATAAGTCATCAGTTGCGGTTCCCCATGGGGAGTCTCGGAATCACCAGTAATCCCAAGCCAGTGGGGTTCCTGTCACCCCAGACCATCAGGCCGGTGCGTCTCTCCCGTGGGCCGTCTCCCTGGGCCTGCCGCAGCCTGGTCGTGGCACGCCATTGTCGCCCAAAGGGTCAGCGGGCAACTTCGCCCACATTGTTCGCGTTTAGACTTACCCGCACGCGGGACCTGTCTCCTGTTTCCGGTTTCGCTCCTCGACGATCTATTGGGCCAAAACGCCTACGGTTTGCGTCTCCTTGTGCGCTTGAGGAGCGAAGGGCGTCTTTGCCACGAGGAACGGAGAGACGAAAACTTGTCCTTGAGAATCGAAGGCTGGCACCGTTTCATCGGTCCGTCAGGCGCTACGGAAGAACCCGCGGCTAGGGCGGAAGGAAGGCCCTTTTTCGAATGCGGTGGGCCCGGAAGGCACCTAAAAGCGTTCTCCTTCAGCCCCGCCGCTCGCGGGCTGGTGGTGCGGCTAACCCTGTGATTGTGAACTAGACCCGCCTCATGGCCCTCTCGACACCAATGCATTCCCACGTGGCACATGCCGCGTCGACCGTCAAGGCCAGTTGGGTGCACAAACCAAAGCAAAAAAAAAAAAAAAAAAAAAAAAAAAAAAAAAAAAGGGATGCCGCCGGCGTCCCCGTGCAGCCGCGAGCGGAAGAAGCTGATGTGCTGGGGGTGGCAGAAAACCGAGGAGTTGCTGTTGAAAGGGTTAGGCGAGTTTGAAAATCCACTTTATTTACGCGGAAAGAACACGGTGAAAAGCGCGAGTGTGCGCCCCTTTGCTGGATCCGCCCCACCCTTCCTCCCTTGCTTCCTTTCTCGATACCCCCATTGGCTTTCCATCACGCATCCCTCTTCACATTGGGTCCTATAAAAGCTGCTACTGGCGGCATACGCCTCCATCCGACCGGGCTTCCTTCAACGTATGGAAACCCTTTTCCGATTCTGACAAGGGCATCCCGGCGGCCCGTAAATCATTCTGCCCGTAATTCTTCCCTCGTCGTCCAATACCACGCCGACGCCATCCTCCGTAGATTTCGAGTACGAGAGGCCAGGGATCCTATACACCATGTTCCCAATATCTGCATTCGTTCGCAGATCCAGGCGAAACAGAGTGCGCGCTTGACACTGGCATCGCACCTCACAGATCGGCTCCCCGTTACTAGCCCCCCTCTCGCGTCGGGAACGAGCGATATGACTAGATTTGGTGAGCCTGGTGACTTCGGCCGATTTGTCGCCCGTGATGTGAGTGTCGTATCTCAGGATCCGGGTCAGCTTCTGCGAGGCGTATCGTCGTTGCGAGCTCCCGGGTGGAGCAGAGAAGTATTCCGCGAGACATTTGTTCACTTTCGACTTGAACCGTCTGTCCTGATTTTGGCGGCCCTCCAGGTCATACACTACGCCCGCCAGGTCCTTGGCATATCGAGTGTGCACGTGGTCGAATGGGAAGATGCGATTGAGCCCGTCGACAAGTTCCGCAGCCGATAGCAGACGAGCGCCAGGCCCCGTGTCGGTCAATGAGCCGAGGATTCCAATGGCCCATTCCACACCGGCCACTTTCCCCGATGCCTCGGCATCAAGGTAGTGGATCTTCTCGATCTGGCCGACGATGGCTAGCTCTGTTTTAACGAGTCCGTCCTCGACGCTTATGGCGACCTGTGGAGGCGCCTTCTCGTTGCCCAGGTCCCATTCCGCAAAATTCAAGCCATTATGGCCAATCAACCAAGACGGCATTCCGATATGAGGATTGGACCCTTGTTGGAGCTCGCGAGGCTGGAGGAGTAAGGGTGAAAAATCGCGTCTTGCCATGGCAGCTTGCCAAACCCACCGACAAGCCTCGGCCGCAGTCAGGGGCATCTCTGACGAGCCTGGGGGAAGCTTCTTGTTCGCAAGCATGTGAACGGCAAGGAAGCGATCGCGAAAGAGCTGGCACTTCGTTCTCGTAATCAACTCCAAAGCCTCGCCGAGGCACAGGTCGCGTTGCTGGGCCTTGTTTTTATCCGTTAAGCCAGCGAGAAAGGCGTTCTTAAAACCGGTTGCGAAGGACTCGGCATACTGGATAAGGCTAATAAGGACGTTGTGCCCGTTTCGAACGAGGGTGGTAAAGGAATCGCGCTCCGGATTGCCGGCTCCGTCCGGGCTCCTCCATATATAAGCGGACTTATCCATAACGCATGCGCTTTTACAACAAGAATACTCCAGCAACACCCACATCCTCTCCATCCACTGTGATGAGCACAGGGCATGCAACACGGGCATAAAGCGCAAAGCCGTGGAAGCGGAGAATTCTTGGGGACCGTGAGGGAGTAGCGTCGTGATATAGCATCCGGGGAGATCAGATAACTGGACGAGGATCTCCTGAGCATTGTGGTATATCGCCGGAATCCGGAGGAGCAACGACTCCTTGGTATCGCCGTCCCATTGGGGGACGCAGAAATAGTCGTGCCAAAACTCCACGTCGGCGCTATATGCGTCCACCGAGGCGTCGAGGAGGGCAGCCAGAGTATTGAGAAGGGTGAAGGCGGCCTCGTCGTCGTGGGCTTTCGACTCGTTTGCCCGCCGAATAGACTCATCCCACACATGGGAAACCGGGACCCACAAGACATTCGCCGCTGTGAGACAAGAGAAGTGTCTATTGGTGATCCGTGCGTGGGTACCTAGCGTCATTGCAGTACTTGGGCTAACTGGCGCAATCGTCCGGATTGGTGGCTCGTCAAGGATTGGTTGCTGGCAGTTGTAACAGTCCGTGTTAAGTTCGGTTGTCCAGAAGACCTGCAAGATGTCGTGGAATAGTAGGTCCATCGTTTTCCCGGCGATGTGGAGCGTAACATAAGGTTCCGAGCCGTTTGACAATGGAGATTCGATAGAGACTGTCGGGGACACGGGGAACTGTTCACAGTCATGCCACTGCCGTCGTGAGAATTCCAAAAGGGTTTCCTCCAAGTACGCTCTGAGTTTCTCGGCTTTGCTCTCCCCATCCCCTAGAGCTATTCCAGCCGCCCGCCGTAGAAAGTCACCGACATAATCGGTGTCGTGTTCGGCGGGAGCCTGGCTCATCCGGACTGCTGCTTGCAATAGCTCCGCGACGAGGACATCACCGTCCTGCCGGAAAGCGCCACCTGAAGCTTGCGCCGCAAGAAGGCATACATTCATTTCCATCGGCTCATTAGGGGGTGGGAGTTGGTCGGCATCAAGGATTGCCCCAAGGTGTTCCCTGATGAGCGTTTCCAAGGATTGCTGGATGTCGTCATGCGGGTCTGTGACGCGAGCAGCCTCTGCTTGGATAAGGTTTATGACAATTTCTTCCATGATTTCGGCGAGCCAATGCTCAAAACTCTTAGTGGTGGTGGAGAGTCACTGGGAAAGAAGAACGAGAACGTAGGAAGTTCGGAAATGGCGAGGCGAGAGCCACTGCTGGGCGTGGGTGCTGGCCTAACTTAAGGGCTCCTCGCCGCTAAACCACAGCCCTTCGGCCGGGTGCGGGGCTAATCGCTGCAGCTCCCTTTCCAACGAACCTACATTGCCAAAAAGGGGGATGGCATGGAGGGGGTGGCTGAGGTGGCTTGACAGATGAAAGCCACGACCGTGTGCATTTGGTCTTCAAGCGCCGTGTTTGCTGCAATTCACAGGGGCACGCATAGGTTTTGACGCCAACTACTATGGAAGGCTGTCGCAAAGGGGCGGGGACTTTCGGCGGGCCCCGGCCAGGGACCGGCATCGCCACCCTCGCCGACGTCGCAGGTGCTCGCTAACACGCTATCACAGCGGGTAGGGCTAGAGAAAATGGCGGCAGAGGAGATTGGTATTTGGAAGGAAGCCAGGCCGGAGGCCTGGGGCCTGGAGAAAATCTCTATCTACTGTGGCCTGGAGGCCCGTGCGGAGGCCTTGGCACGTGACGGGCCCGTAGGGGCCCCTACGTGCCGTGACACCCGTGATCGAAGATCACGGGACCCTCGAATGCTACAATTGAAGCATCCGCCCGACAGCGCGCCAACATGCCTGTCGGGCGCAGGGCTCGTCGGGCGTGCGCCACAAACAAAGAGTGTGTGCCGTAAAGGCCTTAGACACCGCAGTCGCGAAGTTGTGTGTATTGAGCTACTGTCCGTATGCAGAATCTGCACCCCGGTGGAGGGCTATCATGGGTCCGCCAGGGCCCGTGCACGGGGCACGGGCCAACCTCTCACAAAGAGCGATTGGAGTTTCGGAACGACATCCGGGCAGCCCATGCTTCTCGACCAAGACCGCCAAGCTGGAGAGAAAATGCACAGGCGTCGACCTGCACGCGGCCAGATACGGCCAGGCCGACGTCTATCGTAGAAGCCGAACGCTCCGTCAAACATTGATGGCCTCCATGGCGCTGCTCTCTGTCACACATCATCGGCGAGGGTCTAGACTGGAGCTAGCAAACCCGACGAACCGGCACCAACGGCGGTGCGGGCGGCGAGTCGAGGTACGTGCGAGACTCGCCGCGGCTGATAGATGCCATCACTCGGTGAACTGGGGTGGCTCTGACGACACCAAGGCGCTCTTCACCATGATGCCAGCGCCTGGGTCTGGCTCCCCGCTAGCCACCCCGGTCGCGGCCACTGTGGGAGGCGTCGTTGGAGGCGTGGCCGGGCTGCCCGTCGCCGCTGCCTTGGTCTGGTCCTTCTGCTCTTGCCGCAAGAAGCAGCAGCAACATCAGGACCAGCCCTTCATTGGCCCAAATCCTCGAGTGCAGCCTTGCGGAATGGAATTCCAGGCTGTTGCCGAGCTACCGCACACTCCACCCGACGTCACTGCTCTCAATCCTCAGGTCGGGCTGGTGCCTGGAAATGCGGGGCTTGACGCCCGCAACTGACCACTATGTTCAATCATATCCTGCTCATTGGTGCACCCACAGATCGATCCAAGGGCGACACTCTTGGAGCCGACTGTCTGCCCGTTGCTCGACACCACGCCTCACGACATCCATTCATCTATTTGCGCCGCTTCCACGTCCTCCCTTCTCCAGCCCTTTCGACAATGGCCTCTGGATTTGGCACAAGCCGCATTCGGCGCGCCAAGACCCATGTGATCCCATTCCAGGACCACGCCGGCAACCCCGCGCTCAGCACGTTCCACGGCGATGAGAGCTGCCCGCTGCCCTACCTCTACAGCTACTGCATCTACTTCACCCACCCCGACGTCCGCCCCGACGCCCCCGACTCGACCGACGCCGCGAGGCAGCTGTACGAGACAATCGTTATCGAGAACGCGCCCTTCAACCCCTACGACTGCCTATTCCGCCTCGACATGTACTTCCTCCCCAACGGCACCTGCGACGACTGCATGCGTCACTACCGCGCTGAGCGCGACGCCCGCGGCAGCTACACGGCCCAGGCCGAGGCCGTCGAGAGCGGCGCCGCCAAACCCACCACCGAGACGGCCAGGATGCCCGGTCTGGTGCCCTCGTACGCGCGACATAATATGAGCAGGCACAGCTACCACGCCCTCATCTACGTCTGCGACACCTCCGACTGGCGCGGCGGCGAGGACGAGACCATGATGCGCCTCGAATTTGAGCCGCTGTCCCAGGACGACTACGAGCGCTTCAGCAAGGACCCCGACGACCAGCACGAGCCCGACGTGCTCCCCGAGACGGCGGCCGTGCTCGAGGCGATTGGAAAAAGCAGCCCCGGTTTTGGCAAGCCGACCCCAGCCATGCCCAGGCAGCTCAGGTTCGCCGGGAGGTCGACCGAAATGTGGTACATGGCCTATGACATGTTCGACAGGGCTCCCCGTCAGCACATGGGCGAAGACGCGTGGCAGGAGGCCAAGGAAAGGGGCTGGACTTGTTGGTGAACAGCCGTGGAAGTGCACATTTTGGAAGCCCATTTAATGCCTAGTCATGTGCCCAAGATGAAGGTGGAAAGGATTGACATTGGCATTGTCGTCCACTGGATTCTGGGCATTTCATATTCCCATCCTGGCTCAGGACGTCACATCGGACCCGACAACCCTTCACAGCCGCCTCCCCTCACGAAGACAACCCGACGCAGTACGCATACCCTCCCCAGAATCCAGCACCACAGTCCCGGCTCACGGCAGGGTTCCTTTCGAGAGTCAGCCAGCATCCTACTTTGCCAGAGTCCCCGGAAAACAACAGAGCTTCCCTGCGACAAAGCATCACAATGAGTGTCGGCATGGAGAGAAGAGGAACGTACCAGTCGTAGAATTGGTCAGTCGTGATGCCATACTTGACGGATATGTCGTAGCAGAACAGGCCGTCGCCAGCTGCACAAAGCGCAGTTAGCCTCGTTCGTTTTGTGCTCCGGCTTCGTTTCGTGTCAGCTGAGCCGTGCCTACCTAGGTGCCACTTGTTGCACTTTGGCGCGATCCCCTCTTGGGTCGGACCCGGCGGTGTCGGGCTCGGGCTCGGGGCGCTGGATGTCGAGGTTGAGGCTGGAGGCGTCCAAAAGCGTCACATGTCAGTTCCTTTACGAGCAAGTCCTCGCAGTCTTTCTGCTTGGTACCGGCGATAGGAAAACCCACATGTGCTGGTCGTCAGAGTCGTAACGGGACCCGGGTCCTCGCCATTGTCGGGGTTTTCGGTAATGCTAATGCAATAGCGGTATCCTGGAAGGGATGAGTTTGCTTTAGTTCAGCGCCCATTGTGAAGCCCTTACTTTCTCGCTGCGCAAGGGAACAGCTTACCGGGCCACAGTCCCTGGCACTGGTCGCCGACGGTAGGGTTCCTAAAACACATCAGACTCTTGTTCTGTCATGCTGCCTGTAGGTTTAAACAGGATTTCCCCTATAGGTTTAAACAGGCTTTCCATTGCTCACCAGGCATAAAACTGCGCAATGGTAATGCCGTTTCGGTCGAGAATGCTCTGGCAGGTGAATCCGGCAATGACGCTCTGGTAGCCCTTGCATTCAGGGGTCGCGCCCTCCTGGACAGAAAGACGAGCAAGGCCGTCAGCTCCTGCGCATCAGATGACTCAAGGTGGGGAGTGGAGTGCAAGTGTAACTGGGCCTTTTTGTCTCACTCGGATAGGAAGCAACTTGGGCGTCTCGATGGGCTTGGGCGGCTTGGTGAAGCTGGCGCCGTTCCACTGCGCCATGCAGTAGCGGTATCCGGGCTGGGGCGCGCAGCTTGTCGAATTGACCTGCAGCGAAGGGTTCCTGTGCGGTGGAGAGAAAGGAGCAGCAGTCAGCTCAAAGACCCTCGGACGGAGCACTACACACGCGCCGGTGGCCAAGCTGGGCGACCTTACCAGTTGGCTAGCTGATCGGGACTGAGGGACCAGGCGCTGGCCAGGGCCTCGCAGACCGAATTGAACCACGACGACGAGACATCATAGGGCAGGGTGAGCGAGTCGCCGTCGGCGTAGAGAAAGCAGTCGGTGCGCGTGCCCTCCGCCATCGGCAACAGCTGGGGAAGACCGGTGATGGCAGGAGGGGTGTAGGTCGCCTTGGGGAGGCTGCCGTAGGGAACGGTGGCGTAGGTTGTCGTAGACACGTAGTCGGGATGCCCCGGGTACTGGTTGATGGAGCCGACGGCCTTGACACAGTAGGACGTGTCTTTCCACAGGTTTGTGCAGCTGGGCGGTGCCGCGAGGGTCAGCAAGCTGGCCGGACACGGCGAAGGAGGCATCTGAGTGCAACATACTTGGCATTGACATGGGGGTTCAGAAACAGAAAGTCGGGCAGCGAGATGCTGTACTTGACCACCAGCTTGTTGCAGTACTCGCCTTCGGCGACAAGGTGGTACAGCGCGCAGTTGGTGGTCGTGTTGGGCGCAATGTCTGGCGGCACCGGCGCCGCTGTCTGCACCGGCGGGCCGGTCGTGGTCGGGTACGGCGGGACCGTGTAGTCGGGCTCCCCCGGCGGCGACACGCAGATGGGGTCGCCGATGGAGTTGTTCATGGAGCGGCACAGGTCGCCGAGGATCGGGTTCCCTGGGCGGGCGTCAGCAGGACATCCCCAAGCGGACGCCACCGGGGCCTGCGCACTCACATGTGGTCAGCTGGACCTGGGCAAGGCCCCTGGAGCTGGCAATGCCGAGGCACGTGTCGTTGGCCTTGACCGTGTAGAGCGCGCACTTGTTCCGGATGCACAGGCTGCCGCTCGTCGGGAAGTCGGCGCAGAAGGCAGGGAGCCCGTTGTCGTAGAGCAGCCAGGCCGTGGCCACCCCCTGGGACTGCGAGATGGACTGGCACGTGTCTCCGGGCCGGATGGTGTAGGAGCTGCCCGTGCAGCTGCTCCCGGGGTCTGTCTGGACAGGTCTGGCAAGACAGGTGTCAAAACAACAAGATCACGGACTAGGACAAGGCTGAACAGGCGTGGAATCGCGGCTTGCTCCAACTCACCCGGCAGGGAACGGCGTCGTAGAGGTCCCCAGCGGAAAGCCCGTCTTGGAGCATCTCGACGTCAGCGAGCTGTACTTGGACCGCAGCAGGAAGCCGTCGTTGATGGGGGATCCGGCTTGGAACTGAAGCTGCTTGATGACGCAGTTGTCGCAGAGGTCGACGGCCTGCTGTTGGCGTCCTGCAAAAAAGGCAACAGGAAAAAGTTAGTCGGCTGGGAGCTGCCCTGGGGACCATCTCGGACACGTACGCAAGAGGTTGGGATACGGCATGGTCCCGTTGGCGCTCCTGGTTGCATTGGCTGCCGCGGGAGCCCGGGCAGCGGCACCCAGTCCGCTCTCGGCAAAGCCCCTGCCGACGACATTGCACCATCTGCCCTCATCCTGGATGCAGGTGCGGTTGAAGTTGTAGAACAGGATCTGAGGGATGAAGGAGGCCGGCGCGCTGCGGTTGGCGGCGATCTCAAACGTGTCTCCCGCGCCACAGGCCCTCTCGGCGGCGGCCTGGTACTGGGCCAGAGAGGACGCACAGGCGCCGGTGCAGGCCTCCTCGAGCACCTCCTCGGACTTGTAGTCGCCGGGCAGGAAGGCGCCGATTTGACGCGAGCAGTCGACGTTGGCCGTGAGCGCCGAGACGCAGGCGGACGACATGGAGCCACTGGGCAGAGTGTCCACCGTGATGACCTGGAGGGCGGACGAGGATGATGCGAAGAGGGCCGCCGCCCAGAGGCCGAGGCCAGCAAGCTGTGTGGGAAGGAGGGACGGCATCATGGGATGCTTCTCAGTTGTCGGCCAGCAGCAGATGCCAAACGAGCGGAAGGCTGGAGCGATCAAGGGGCCGGAGAAGGGCGCCTAGCCTAGCTACCTTGGCCGGGGCTCTCTGGGGCGTCACGGGCAGCCCGGGCCAAAGCAGCATATACATACAGCCGCAGCAGCAGTGAACTTGACGCGACGGCCGTCACTCTCGCCGCGCGAACCCTGTGAGAGCCGTGGCCTAGCGTGGTGGATGCCGCCGCGTCGCCACATGCGTGCTGTCGGTCCTTTTGGCACCCTTGCTCGACACAGCGGGGCAGTCATTCCCGTGACCCCTTTTCCGTGCCGCTGACATGGCTGCATCTGGCATGCTGCCTTTGTCGCTTTATCCGACTTGGCCATCTAATTACCTACGCAGGTGCCTGCCGTTTGCGCTATAGTTCGCCTTGGCGATTACCGCGTCTGCGGTGGGAACAAGCGTTCAGGATTGCGGCGGAGCAAACGAGCCGCGCGAGCCGTACCGCACTATTTCATTTCCGAGGCCCGAGTCTACTGCTCGCGTGCGGCTTGAGTGCGAGGTCCGAGTCTACTGCTCGCGTGCGGCTCGAGTGCGAGGCCTTTTTTCCCCGCAGGGCAATATAAGGCTGACCTTCTGCGCCTCGGATGCGACCGTGGGGTCTGGTGAGCCTAATCTAGGTTGCAAAGCCGGGGCTAGGTAGCCATGTGGGTGGAATCAGGTATGATTAATTTACGGCATCATTTACCCACTAACTATGCAACTTTGTATAAGAACTCCCACTAATCAGATGCCGATCCTCGTCTGGGCCAAGCCCACCCAAAAAGGGCCGTTGCTGCATCTGCTTTGCAGCAGGGTTCGGAATTTAGTTAGTTAGTCTAGTCGCCATGTAACGGGCTGCGGCCACCTAAGGGAAGGTCACGCCTGGAAAGGGGGGCTCTCTCGGGGAGATCTCAGAGGTCAGCAGTTCAACAATCGTATTCGTGCAGGACTTAACAAGTCTATGGTGATGGTAAAACAAGAAACGATAGCTTGGCTTTCAGACTCCTTTCACAGGGGGTCCTTCAGGCCCTTCTTACACAGTCCTCCGGCCGTCCTTCGGCTGTCATCGGCACGCCTCCTCCTCCGTGGCGTCCGTACGGGGCTGGATATGCTTCGTCCCCTTATCAGGGTTCGGAGCTTGGATGTGCCTTGGCCGGGCTGGGCGTCTGTTATCTGCGGAGGCCAGCCGGCATGCGTGTCATAGAGGGAAGCTCTCTTGATCAGCGTGTCAACCCTCTGGATCAGGGCGTCACTCGGGGCTTACGCCCCTCTGGCCACCAACCGGAGTCCTCCCCTGAGACCACCGGTGGCGGTTCCTAGGGCTGTTGATCGTGGCTCTGTGCGGGGTGTTACACACCACCTTGGGTAGAACTAACTAATTTAGTTAAAGTAACTAACTAACTAGTTGGTTGAAAATTTTTTAGTTAGTTATTAGTTGGTTGAACCACAGGCTAAGACTAACTAAACTAATTAGTTATGACTAAAACTAAAAACCAAAGATTAAATTCCGAACCCTGCTCTGCAGCCCGAGAATAAGCACCGAAATAGCCACATGGCGTGGACCATGGTGCTTTCGGTGCGGAGATGTAAGACGAGCCACTCGGCATGCAATGACGGAAATAAGCGGCGCAGCGCATGGCACCCGATTTTTGTGATATTGCCTCGAGGTGGATAGCCTGACTAAGAGGAGCCTGACCACCCTCCAGGGCCGCGATCCTGCGCTTGGCGTCCGGACCCTCTCTTCCTGCAATGCTACGTATTATATGCTCGCGCGTGGATTCTGCCGGCGCGTCTCGTTGATCTTGTCCGTATACGCGACGGCACCGAGGCTGAAGGCAGTGGGCCGGAAAAGGGGCTTGCGGCGACGGGCAAGCTCGCACGCGAGAAGTAGGCAGGTACCTAGGTACACAGCCAGGCTTGGAATGGCAGGATATCTGCGCCAGTATTAAACACAGAGCCGCTCTCGGCCCTAGCCTCTCGCCGTTCGTCAAGAGACCAAGGGAGCAGGAGACCACTCCTCGTCGGTCCTGCTGCTTGTCGCGCTCCCGTGCCGGTCCTCAAAGACAGGACACATCAGAGTTCGCCCTCTGTGGCTACGCCTTTGTCTCTTTTTCACCGCTAGCCCTGGAGCCTGGGCATCATGGCTATCATCCGCTCTTTACACCTGCTCCTGGCTCTGGCCTCGGTCGTCTCTGCTCTGCCGCGACAGCCACCAGCTGCCGTTTCCGAAGGCCTCGACACTGGCAGCCAGCCCGTGTGCACCCCCTTCCCAACATCCCTCGTCTCGCAGGAGGACTTTGCCGCCAAGCCACGGTCTGAAGACGGCCTGTGCCGGCGGGACGAATATCTCCAGACTTCGGCTGCCGGCTCTCTTTCTTCGCCCAACAGCGGCCATGTTTTCAACAAGCGCCAATCAGACGACCCATATGCGTGCGCCGAGGGCAAGCCGTGCAGCAACCACGCCTGCTGCGGCAAGACGGGCGTGTGCGGCTACGGCCCGGACTACTGCGGCACCAACGGGCAGTCTCCCAACGACAAGTGCTGGAGCAACTGCGACGCCCACGCCGAGTGCGGCCGGTACTCCGAGGAGCCCGGGGCCAAGTGCCCTCTGAACGTGTGCTGCAGCCAGTTTGGTTTCTGCGGCACGATCGAGGACTTCTGCCGTGTCACAGACGACGAGAAGACCAGCTGCCAGAGCAACTGCGAGCAGCCAGGCTCTGGTTCCTCGGGCGGCGACGTGCAGAAGCGCATCGTCGGCTACTATGAGGCCTGGAACTACAAGAAGAAGTGCATCGGCATGGGCATCCAGGACATCCCCGTGGGCAGCCTGACGCACCTGTACTACTCGTTTGGCTACATCAAGCCCGACAGCTACGACATCATCCCCATGGACGACGGCAACCCGCCGCCCGAGTCGACACTGGCCGAGTTTGCCGGGCTGAAGCGCAAGAACCCGGCGCTCAAGGTCGTCGTCGCGCTGGGCGGCTGGACCTTCAACGACAACAACACCATCTGGCAGCCCGTCTTCAGCGACATCGTGTCGTCCGAGAGCAACCGCGCCAAGTTCATCGACAAGCTCAAGACCTTCATGACGCGCTACGGCTTTGACGGCGTCGACCTCGACTGGGAGTACCCCGGGGCGCCCGATCGCGGCGGCAAGCCCGGCGACGGCGTCAACTTCACCAAGCTGCTGCAGGAGATGCGCAAGGCGTTTGACGGCATGGCGGGCGGCCACAAGGAGATCACCTTCACAGCGCCGACGAGCTACTGGTACCTGCGCCACTTCGACATCGAGGCCAGCGCCGAGGCGGCCGATGCCGTCAACGTCATGGCGTACGACCTGCACGGCATCTGGGACGCCAACAACCCCATCGGGGCGACGGTGCTGGCCCACAGCAACCTGACCGAGATCAACCTGGCGCTCAACCTGTTCTGGCGTAACGGCGTCAAGGCCGACAAGCTGGTGCTGGGGCTCGGCTTCTACGGGCGGTCCTTCCAGCTGGCGGACCCGTCGTGCTCGACGCCGGGCTGCCTGTACAAGGGCGGCGCCGCCAAGGGCCCCTGCACCGACAACTCGGGCACGCTGTCGTACGCCGAGATCATGGACATTATCGACACCAACAAGCTGACGCCGTACCACGACAAGGAGAACGCCGTCAAGTGGATCACATGGGGCGGCGACCAGTGGGTGTCGTACGACGACTTTGACACGATCCAGCAGAAGATCGAGTTTGCCAACGCTCTGGGGCTGGGCGGCCTGCTGATCTGGGCCGTCGACCTCGACACGCCCGACCTCGACGCCCTCTCGGCCGTCGTCTACCCGGAGCGGCTGGGGGCGCGCGCCGAGAAGGCGACGGCGGCCAACAACTGGTCCAAGGTCGACGGCGGCCACTGCCGCGTCACCGACTGCGGGCACCCGTACTGCAACCCGGGCGAGATCATGATTGACAGCCAGCAGTGCTCGGCCTACGACTTTTGGGACGACAGCTACAAGAGCAGCGCGACCTGCTGCCCGGTCGAGTCTGCGCCGGATCCCGGCGAATGGTAAGTCCCTGGTCCTGGTGACTGGTCCCTGGCTTCTTGAACCCTTCTCAAAAGACGGCCCTGACTGACAATTACTCGGAAAACAGCACCTGGCGAGGCTGGGGCGACTTTGGCTTCTGCAACGGCCAGTGCGAGGCCGGCGAGGTCGCGCTGCAGTCGTCCGTCTACAGCGACGACGTCCTCTACTGGTGCCTGGACGGGCGGGCGTTCCTCTGCTGCAAGGCCGACGCCGCCGTGCCCGACTGCCGGTGGTCCGGGTGCGGCAACAGCTGCAACTCGGACGAGGACGACCTGACGTGGCGCGACAGCGGCTGCGGCAAGGACAAGAAGGACCGCTTCTGCTGCGCAAAAGACCAGAAGTGGGCAAACTGCAAGTGGAACGGTAAGCCCGGCAGCTGCTTCGACAACCACTGCGAGACGGGCTGGCAGGTGTCGATGACGACGTCGTACCAGGGCGAGGGCGAGGACTGCGGTTTCTGGCACAAGGACCGCGACCGAAACTTCTGCTGCGACCCGCCGCCCGACAAGTCGCCCTTCCTGCCCGTGCCGCTCGAGTACCTGTTTGAGAGCCCGCCCGAGGACAAGGAGGCCAACACAAAGTTTGACCTCAAGGTCGACCCGACGTACGGCGGCAGCAACGCCGTGCCCTTTGCCGAGGACCCCAACAACTCGCCCTTTGGCTTCGTCGTCATGGTCAGCCCGGACGAGATCCAGGTGACGCTGGACCGCCGCGACGGCTCGCACTGGGAGGTCTTTGACTGCTTCGACGCCGTGACCGAGGGCGAGCACACGGTCCGCATGCTGTGCACCGACACGAGCGAGAGCTCCAACTGCGGAAAGATCCACCTCGGCCACGGCGCCCCGGGCACCATCATCCAGATGCCCGACGGCTGCGGCCCGGGCAAGTACGCCGTCGCCAAGGCGCTGTCCGAGAGCAAGAACCAGACCCTGCCGCACCACCTGGTCCGCCGCGGGCTGGCCGTGGGCGAGGCGGCGCCCGTCATGGACCTGACGTTCGACTACGACTTCCGCAGGGTGCCGCGCGACATGGGCGACACGCTGCTGCGCATCGACTTTAGCAACGAGCCCGAGTACTGGGACCGCGTCGTCGACGAGCCGGCCCGGCGCAGAAAGGTCAAGCGGCGCAGCCTGGACGACGTGTCCGGGAGCCACAAGCGCTGGCTCGAGGAAGAGTGGCGCGACGACGCCCACCTCAGCAACCTGGCGCCCGAGGAGCTGCACAAGCGGTGGTTTGGACAGTGAGTCGAGGCTTCCTGGGCAGCTCCCGTGGACCCTCAAGTCTCAACATTGCTAACATCCTTGCAGGGACGTCATCGACTGGCTCAAGGGCCTCATCAACGGTGTCCAGGGCGGCATCGACCTCAGCCACAGCTACAGCGAGACGTTTATCCTCAAGCTCATCGACCAGCGCGTCACGTGCCCCAACCTCGACGCCAAGCTCGAGATCAAGGCCGAGACGAGTGTCAACGTCGACGTCAACTACGGCTTCACGCTGATCGCCACCATCGGCACCGACAAGGCCCTCGTCGATCTCAGCAAGTCGTACCTCTACTTCCGCAACCGCGGCGAGGTCTCGGCAAAGTTCACCATGGAGGCGGCCGTGACGGCGCACTTTGACACGCAGGACATTACCCTGTTCTCGGCCGACAAGTTCGGCGCGGCCTTTGCGGTGCCCGGCGTCGTCACCATCGGCCCCAACTTCAAGCTGGCGGGCAGGCTCGAGGGCGAGGCGACGCTGGGCGTCGGCTTCGAGGCCACGGCCAAGCTCGCCGAGTGGGACACGCGGCAGACATACCCGGCCGAGAACGACGAGTGGGTGCCCAAGAGCGACAAGAACCCCAACAAGGACGGCACCCAGATCCTGAAGGCGCCCGAGTTCGACTGGGGCTTCACGCTCAACGGCCACGTCACGGCCCACGTCAAGCCCACCATCACGTTTGGCATCGAATTCAACCAGGACTTTCTGCCCGTTGAAAACTGCGCCGTCAACCTGGTCGCCGACGGCTACGTCACCTTCCACGCCGACTACAAGCCGCCCTCAAGCTTCTGCTACGGCGTCGACGCGGGCGCCGATCTGCTAGCTACTATCGACGCCCCCAGCGCTTTCAAGTGGGCCCTGCCCAAGTCCCCGTACCCCATCATCTCGGTCGACCCCGTCACCATCTATCCCACCGATGGCAAGGATGCCTGCTGGACGCCCGGCGCCAGCAAGATGCGCGCGCGAGAGTTCGCCTACAACAGCAGCAGCAGCAGCAGGCGGCCCTCCATCTTTGATGGGGACGATGCTCTCCACTCGCTGGGCAAGCGAGCAGAGCGTTACGGGCCGCTCGTTCCCCGCGTCTCGGGTCTGCTGTGCCCGGGCAACGTCGACGTCGGCGATATTCCGGCATGCCCGCTCTGCGGCAGCGACAGCGGGCTGACCAGGCGCGACGGCGAGACGTGCAGCTACGAGCCGACCGCAGACGAACCTTGTCCCGCCGACAGCTCCCTGACGCGGAGACTCGAGGAGCTCGGCTTCTACGACGACGTCCATGGCGTCTTCAACACTTCCGACGCCGAGCTGGCGGGTCACCTCGAGAAGCGCAAAACCGAAGAGAAAGTCCTGACGTGGACCGACCACACCGGGTTTACGAGGGATCTGCCGTGCGGTAACTACGAAACATGCGGCACCGCGGCCGGAGTCCACCGGTGGTACGGACCCGAGGGCCTCAACAGCAACAGCGAGTGCGGCATCGACATCGTCAAGCTGACGGCGCCCAACACGGACACGAGGCAGTACGTCACGGAGCACGTGTACGAGGCGCACCTCCTCAAGCGCTTCATGGAGTTCCTGATCGACGGCAACAACGGGAGGTTCCCCGCCGGGTACACGAGGGCGTCGAGGCAGTGGGTGTCTGAGGTGCTGATCGGGACCGGCGGCAACCCGCACAAGGACCCGGGGTGGACAGGCAGCAGCCTGTTCTTTGAGATGACGTACGGCTTGGGCGGCAACCACAACAAGCCGGGGCTGGCGCTCGCGTACAAGGTCATGAACAACCGCAAAAAGACGCTGTTTGAAGAGGGCACCCTCGACTCGAGGGTCTCGAGCTCCAACCTCCAGACCAGGAAGGACCACCGCGACGTCTACGGCGTCTTCTCCTACATGAGCCACCCGGACATCTGGAACAAGTTTGTCACCTCGTCGCAGTACATGGAGGAGGCCTGCCACGAGTTCGACCAGACGTACAACTGGGGCAGCGCCGCGGGCGAGATTGGCCGCCCCCAGCGCGGCCAGAACCAGCCCGCAGCCGGTCTGCGGGACTTGTATGTCTACTTCATCGACGAGCTGCTCACCCACATCGAGCAACTGGGCGCGGGCTGGTATCAGGCGGCGGAGCCTGCGTTCAGGGGGACGTACGGCAGCGACAATGCCGGCATAGCCTGGCTGAACAACGTGCTCAACCGCAACGGCCTCATCTCGCCAACCACGCTGAGGTTTCCACACTCGGCCCTCGGCCACGGGCCGGGCCCGACTTTGTTGCAGAGCACGTTTGACGGCTTGTGGCGGACAGGTCCGGGCTATGGGCCGGCTGGGCCATTCTAGCCGTGGTTTGGTGATGCAAGGGCGGCCTTTGGTGTCCTGGGGCTGGCCTGTGTACTGCAGCAGACAGAATAAAACATGATGTACATGGATCCAAGCTTCTCTTTGGTCCAACCGTCCATTCACGTGCAATCGGGGTTGGGGCATTGTGTAACGGCAACCCGTGGGCGACCTGCCACGACTGGAAATCCGAGCCCCGCGTCTGGTCTTGGGCACTGCTGTCTTTTCCTGGTTCAGCAAGCACGACAAGGAATAGATACCAGCCATGTCTGCGACTCCAGACTTGGCGATTGAGGACATCCTGGCCGCCGTGCCGCACCTGGAATTGTCGGGACCGCTCTAACGGGGTGCAGAACGAAGATGTGGATCTCGGGCGCGGCTGCTGGTTGGCCGCGTGCAGAAACTGTGGGGCGGGCGTTTGGTTTTGCGGCGCAGAACCAAGGCGTGGAGGGGGTGGAATAAGAAAGTATATTTAACGTCGGCATAATCAGGATCTACCAGTCCCTGCCTCCCTAGGGGCATACGGCGTGCTAGCGCTACCTAAGCTTATCTACACCAGGCTAAAGTGCTGCCATCGAGGCGGCTAACAAATCAAACCCGAAGGCACACGGAGGTCGGGCCGCGTTCCGGCGCTCCTTGTTGGTGAGCGGGCGATCGGCGGAAGGGCGTATATATACGCCAGGGCGCTGTAAGCGCTGCGGGTGGTAGTGATGCGTTCGGCCGGCGAGTATGCCGGAAAAGGGATAAGGCCGGGTTTGGGCGGGGGGGTCCTCGGGACCAGCCGGATGTGCTGGGGACCAACGAGCCTGATGTTGGTCCGGTTAAAGTAATAGGTATAAAGGAATTAGGGTACAAGGGAAAAAGGGGGAAGGGGGAAAGGGGGAAAGGTTGTGTATATGCCTTTAAAGCCCGTTACTATCGCCCGGCGATAGTGAAATAGTTGGTATCCTTAATGAACGAGGCGAAAAGGGAGGGCTTTTGAAGTAGCTGTTTCCAATACCCGGGCCTATCAAAAGCCGGGAAAGGGTCCGCCGTAGGCCATTTGTTTTCCAACGCCCTAGCCAACCTGCGAAATACAGGGTGGGAGGGGGACTTATTTCCCCCACAGCGGCACGGGTTATCGTCCTCGTGTCCGAATTTTCGGTAGTACCAATCGAAGCCCCCGTGCCCGTTGGTCCGGTTGGGGTAAGGGAAAAGGAAAAGGTAAAGGGTGCAAAAGATAAAGGAGAAGGGTTGTGTGCGGGCATTTATCTAGGCTTTGTTATTACCGTCTAGTGATAGTTATTCAGTGGGCGGATTGATATCCGCCCTGCCTACCCCCAGTACCTAGCTCCACGTCCGGCAGAAACCCATGTGGAGCATGCCGTCCCTGTTCGACTGCTCGCTCCCGTTTTTTGGCGTGGGAACCGCCCTGGAGCTAACCAAAAGCATCAGCCTGCGCACCAGCTTGAGCGTCACGTGCTACGGCCTGGCGCCGGACGCAACAGATGCATCAGTCCGCAGCAAGACCTGCGAGCGGGAGAGCCCCGTTGGGCAGGCGAGCAGCGCGGGGCGAGAACCCCTGATTCCCTTATCGTTATCAGTGA
>JNVV01000054.1:160005-193018 GCA_000733355.1 Falciphora oryzae
GCGGAGGCGGTGTCGCGTGCTGCACGCCGTAGGTGCTTTCCTGGCCCTGATCAGGCTTTGTAGGGCGCTGGACGTTCCGTAGCGGAGATGGCGTGATCGTGTGCGCTATTGTGCGCGGGGGCCGGGGCGGCAGCAATGCACTCCTCCGGGCAGGCGGGCCGCCGAGGATAGCGTATTGTGCCACCATATTGGCTAGGGGGGCCGTTGGCAACGGCATGCTGCCGTCGCCAGCGCCTTTGGCGGGCGTGGTGGTTGGTGTTGTGTCGCTGGATTGGCAGGTGTTAAGGATTTGTATGCAATTTGGCAGTGTGCACTAACAGCACCGTGCCAAAAATTGATAGGTACGAGGAAGGGTGCCGCAAGAGGTACGCGGGGACTTTTCTTCTTTTCTTTTCTTTTCTTCCCCTTTCGCACATGTCCCCTCCCAACCTGTTTTGGTGGCTCAACTGTCTACGTAGGTATTGCCGCCGGCTCCCATGGCCACATCCGCGCTCGCGCCCTTTCCCTCATCCGTCACATCTCCCATCGCTTCTCGCGCGTGTCTCGCTCCGCGCCGGCCCGAGGGGATGCACACACCAATCATCGTGGCCCTCTAGCATCACTCCTAGGTCTTGGCAGGACACTGCAGGCATGGGAGGTCTGATTCGTGGTTTCTGCTGATCACTTACTCCCTGCCTGGCCTAGAAATGGGCCGACTCGAGAAATCGTGCATTTTCGTTTTCCCCCCGCGGCTATGTACATACATGGTAGGGAAAGCAAACATAAGACAAGCAGTCGGCTCCCGGTCTCGGGCCTCTCCTCGAAGAGACACCCTGATACCAAATCGGGCGAACCGGCGCCCCAAAGTTTCGGCCCTTTTAACACCCCCAGCTGGCCTGTCATCCCACTCCTGCGTTTCCCAGACTTGGTCCACTGCTCAGCCTAGCTGCCCCGTGAAAAAAGGGGGCATCGGGCGGCACTCGCGTATCGTATCATGCTCTCTGCCTTCCAGATCGACAAGGACGAGTCGCGGCAGGAGCTAGCGCTAACACAACACGGCCTCCTTAGCCACCGCCCAATCACAGGATGTAAGGGTTGTAGACCTCGCCCGTCTGGTCCGCCCGCTTCCTGAGCTTGCTGTTCTGCCACTTGAGGTACATCTTGGTGCTGATGGCGATGGTGAAGGCGGTGGCGCCAAAGACGAGCATGAGCACAAACGCCAGGCGGTACACGGGCTGCTCCTCGGGGCGGAAAAAGTAGGGGGACACGATGTTGCCCAGGTGGCCAAAGATGTTGACGATGGCGCCCGCCGCCGCCCGCTTCTCGGGCGTCGTGCTCAGCGTCGACACGGCCCACGTGTACACGAGCGCGTTGGCCGAGAAGGACCCCGGCGCGAACAGGAACGAGGCCGCGTACCGCGCCGCCACGTTGGGCGTCGAGATGGTGATGACGTAGCCGATGGCGGCCGCGCCGAGGCCCGCACAGATGTGGTACCCGCGCTCGCGCGTCCGGTCCGAGTTCCAAGACGCGAAGAAGGAGCAGGCCGCGCCCAGCAGGTAGGGCGGCGAGGTGAGCAGCAGGGAGGTGGTGTTGTTTCCGATTCCCAGGCCGCGCACGAGGGTGGGGAAGAAGAAGTTGAAGCCGTACGAGCCCGTCATGAAGATGTTGAGGAAGATGAAGTACCAGGTGATGGGATCTAGGACGGCCAGCTGTGGAGCTTTGTCAGCAGCTGTTTGCTTGAGGCTACTCGGTCAGGGCCGATGAAGAAGCATGGTATTGAAACGTACCTTGACGCCATATCACACCTTGCCGGTTCCCCCAGCTCCTGTGACGCGGTCGGCGACGATGCGGGCCTCGGCGAGGCGGCGCATGTCCTCGGTCATAAAATACCTCTGGGCGCCCGTCTTGGAGTGCGGGTAGTCGGGCAGGGTGCAGAAGGCGGCGATTCCGCAGACGGTGCTCATCAGGGCCTCAACGACAAAGAGCCACTTCCAACCAGCCAGGCCCGCGGCCCCGTCCATTCCCGAGAAGATGCCTGCAGCCAGGACACCCGATAGCGCCTGCGCGAGCACGAGTCCCGAGTACAGGATGGCGGTGCGGAGAGCGATCTCCTTGCGCGTGTACCAGGAGTTGAGGAGGTAGACAGACTAGTGATTATGTATGGTGCATGGTTAGCCTTTGCTCTTCTTTTTTGTGTGCTTCTATCCAAAACCTACGCCGGGGAATAGGGGAGCCTCGAGGATTCCCAGAAAGAAGCGGACCACGATGAGTTCGGTCGAGTTCCTAACGCCCGCCGTGGCTGCCGAGACGGCTGACCAGACGATGGCGGTCACCGGGAGGTAAATGCCAGGACGCACGCGCGTGAGGAGCATGTTGGAGGGCAGCTGGGCCAGCATGTAGCCAATGGTCAACACGGCCACGGCATTGTTGTAGTCGTCGCCGCCCAGGCCGAGATCTTCGTCGAACGTGTTCAGACGCGCCTGCGCGATGTTGGTCCTGATCGAGGACGTAGGTTTGGTCAGCTATATGGTTGATCACTTCGGTTACCGGATATCGACGCTGCGACCAACCTATCGAGATAGTTGTTGAGGTAAAGGATCCAGACGGTAGGGAGCAGGGTCCCGTCCAGCACGCGGACCAGCTTGCGCTCCGTCTCCTGCCAGTCCGGAAGGTTGAGGTCGGCAATGGGCTGGAAGTTGCGGTAGTAGGCCTCGGCGTCCGTCCGCACCGTCTCGCCCTCGGCAGGCTCTTTGCTAGACTTCTCGAACTGGCCAACCTCGGCCTTCTCCGAAGCGCCTGGCGTTGCGTCGGGGGTCGCGGGGGAGGCACTCTTCTCGTCGCTGTTTCCGGCCATCTTCAGAGTAGCTTTTCTTCTCTCGCTGCGGGAGGGGGACGACGGGCGGGAACCGGCTTCGGTTGGGAGGTCTGGAGAGCCATATTCGAGACGATGAGCGCTTCCGGCCCCAACATATAAGAATCTGGACGGTACCAGAGAGCATCGAGGTTGGCCCCGGAGGATCACGGGTAGGTCAGCATGTCATTGCCGATCGACAGCGTCCGAAGACCAAACTTCTTGGTCCAAGTCTCAGCGCAGCGGACCCAAGCAAGGCTTCGCCCTGGGTGCGTCGAATCCGGGCTGACCTTCCAAGACCAACGCGGAGAAGCCCAAGACTTTGGAGAAGGAGGGGAGTGGGGAAGATGAGCGGTGTCTGCCATCCCAAATACAATCGAAGAGGTTTGACCAAGAAAACCCGCGCGATTCAAGACACTCTGGGCAATGACGAGACCCTTTATTGGCGTATTGGCAGCCCCTAACAACCACACCGAGAAGACCCGGGGTATCTCTTGGACGAGCCGTGCGCAGTTGAACATGTCGCTTGGCTCTCCGCGGCGCAGCCTCCGCACGTTGGGGTTCACGTAAAACAAGACCGCGAGACGGGGCTCCCCGAGTCTTTGACAAGGCATATATCCTGGCGATGGCGGGGAGACAGGGAGGTCGCCCTCCTCGGGATAAAAACATATCCGGCGCAGGGAATCGATGCCGCGTTGTGACATGCAACACGTCGTTGTCGTGGTGCAGTCAGCGCCTAGCAGAGCCCGGCCCACGGCTGGTTGGCTCTTGTCTACGAGCCTCCTATTTTTATCCCCATGGGGCAGGCCTTGGCTGGGGTGACACGTCTGCGACCCCCGCGCCATCCCAAGCAGGTGGTCGGCGGCTTCTCCGAGTCTGTCCGTCCGCGCATCCCGGCCAGAGCACCACGAAGACTTCTCCGGACATCTGGTTGGCAGCAGAAATGGGCAGGCAGAATGTGCGAGTGCCTCTGGAGCCTGTCTAAATTACTCCTTGCGAGAGCTCGGCGGGCTGCGGGGGCTCACCGGATGACATCACAGTGATCGCAGGTCGCGCAGCCCAGGGTGGCGTGACGGCATGCATATCTCCGGATGGCTAACTCCGACGGGAGCTGACCCGGTGACGGGACGAGTGTATCCCCAAAGGGCCACGTCGACGCCGTCTCGCCAAGCCGTAGAACGGGTGGTCTCGGAGTCCATCTCGACCAACAGGCGGTCGCTTTGCAGGAGGAAGGGATTGGTCGATCAGGCTGGGCTTAGGCCTGGGCAGAGAGGGGATTGCCGAGATGTGGCCAGCAAAGAAACCGGGAAGAAGCGCGCGCTTCAAGAGAAGCAAAAAAAAAAAAAACCCCCGTCCCGGCCAAGCGGAAGCCAAGGGACAGACGATAGTGAAGGAGCATACTGTACCCACGGTCAATTGGTACTGTGCGAATTGTTTGGTTGGCGCTAGCGTCACGACCCAAGACGCCCAGACCAACGCTGTGGATTTTGTGATTTTTCGAGTGTCGTTGCCAATGCTCTTGGCCCGCCTGTGCCAGCAAAGAAGCGAGAACGGAAAGTGCGGGAAAGGCGACGCAGGGAGCCACGGAGCTTTGTGCCTAGACTGCGCGACGAAGAAACTACCACGCAAGACATGCGGCTTTTTCTAGCGCCGCCCCGAGCGAGCTAGCCACCTAGTTGGCAGAGAAAAAGGGGAAGAAGTTGTCTCCTGAAGAACAATATGGACGTCGGCGGCAGACACGCGCTGGGGGCGTCTTGGCGACGGCTCCTGCAGACGGCGCTGTCGTCGGGCTGTAGTGGCGTGGCCCCCGGAGGCCAGTCCCGAGCGCTTGGCCGCCCTGGTCTTTGGGAGAGTCGCCCGGTCGGCGCCAGCCACAGCAACCGGGCGTGCGCTGGAATGATGCCGGCGCTAGCAGTGGCGTCGCAGCAGAGCAAGAGCTTGAGCTTCTTCACCCCGCCATCCCGAGTGCGGGGTCACCGCCCCTCGTCTCAGAAGCTCCAACCCATCGTATTCCTGGAAACTGCCACCTCAATCGCCTCGGCCCTAACAACACCGCTTTGGGCAGGCTCTTCTCGTATAGCGCCGATCCGGGGCTGCGCAACTCTGTCTGGACCCTTGACCGCCATCATGACCGACCGCGACACTCTACCAGCCGTCTTTCGGCCCAGCCACTATGACTTGTGCCTGACCAACCTGGACCCGAAGAACTGGACCTACGACGGCACCGTCGCGTACGTTGCATGGGACCCCGTGGCCTTCACTGTGTCCCTCTGTCTTTTACCACTCGCTAATAAGTTGGGTGACTGCCAGCATCGAGGGCGAGCTGACCCAGGAGACGACCGAAATCACCCTGAACACCTTGGAGGTCAAGGTGACCGAGGCTCGCTTTGATTCCCAGGTATACAAGCGCGCTTCCGCCCCATGCGCCTTGTTCGCATGCTCACAGTAGAAATATCTAGCATGCTAAGGCCTCCCTCTCCCAGACCTCGGACAAGTTCAGCTACGATGAGAAGAAGCAGCGCTGCACCATCACTTTTCCGGGGCCCCTGGCCCCCTCGCCCAAGGTCACGCTATTCCTCAAGTTCACCGGCATCGTCAACCATGACATGGCTGGGTTCTATCGTAGCCAGTACAAGCCTGCTGCCCCTGCCGCCGCCTCTGTTCCTCGGGATGACGAGTATCACTATATGCTGAGCACTCAGTTCGAGGCTTGCGATGCTCGTCGTGCGTTCCCCTGCTTCGACGAGCCGAACCTCAAGGCCACCTTCGACTTCAGCATCGAGATCCCCAGCGACCAGGTTGCACTGAGCAACATGCCCGTCACGGAGAGCAAGGAGACCGCACCCGGAAAGACCCTCGTTTCTTTTGAGCGCACCCCTCTGATGAGCACCTACCTCCTTGCCTGGGCCGTTGGCGACTTTGAATACACCGAGGCCTTCACCGACCGCCGCTACAACGGCAAGCAGATCCCCGTCCGCGTCTACACCACCCGCGGCCTCCGCGAGCAGGGCCATTGGGCCCTGCAGCACGCGCCCAAGATCATCGACTACTTCAGCGAGCAGTTTGAGATTGACTACCCGCTGCCCAAATCCGACATTCTGGCGGTGCACGAGTTCACCCACGGCGCCATGGAGAACTGGGGCTTGGTGACGTATCGGACGACGGCCGTTCTGTTTGACGAGAAGCTTTCCGACGTGCGCTTCCGCAACCGCGTCGCCTATGTCATCGCCCACGAGCTGGCTCATCAATGGTTCGGCAACCTCGTTACCATGGACTGGTGGGACGAGCTCTGGCTTAATGAGGGCTTCGCCACCTGGGCCGGCTGGCTAGCCATCGACCACCTTCACCCGGAGTGGGACGTCTGGGCCCAGTTTGTCAATGACGGCATGGCACTGGCCTTCACCCTGGACGCCATCCGAGCCTCCCATCCTATCCATGTCCCCGTCCGCGACGCCCTCGACGTCAACCAGATCTTCGACCACATCAGCTACTTCAAGGGCTGCAGCATCATCCGCATGTTGGCAAACCACCTTGGCGTCAAGACCTTCCTCAAGGGAATCGCCATCTATCTCAAGAAGCATGCGTATCACAACGCCAAGACGGATTCCCTTTGGGCCGCTCTGAGCGAGGCCTCCGGCGCCGACGTGAAGACCCTCATGGCCCCCTGGGTCCAGAAGATTGGGTACCCGGTCGTCACTGTCACTGAGCAATCTCAGGGCATCACCGTCAAGCAGTCACGTTTCCTGTCCACCGGTGACGTTAAGCCCGAGGACGACACGACTACATGGTGGATCCCTCTGGCGCTATCTGGCAAGATAGGCATGGCGCAGGGCGAGGTGGACACTTCATCCCTGACGACCAAGGAGGAAACCATCGCCGGCGTTGACAGCGAGTTCTACCAGCTCAACAGCTCGGCGAATGGCTTCTACCAGGTCAACTACCCCCCAGAGCGGCTCGCCCAGTTCGGGAAGCAGCTTAGCAGGCTCAGCGCCGCCGAGAAGATCCGGATCGCGAGCTCGGCGGCTGACCTGGCCTTCTCCGGCTACGGCAGCACCGCTGCACTGTTGTCGTTCCTCGAGGGTTTCAGCAGCGAGACGGAGTACCTGGTGCTTGCGCAGGCTCTTGACGCCGTTGGCGCACTCAAGTCGGTATTTGGTGACGACGAGGAGATCCGCAAGGGCCTTAGCGCCTTCACGCTCCGCCTGATCGAAGGCTCGCTGGCCAAGGTCGGCTTTGATGTTCCGGCGAATGATGAGTTCAGCAGCAGCATGCTTCGAAAGAGGCTCCTGGTTGCCGCCGTCGCGAATGGACACGAAGCGTGAGTGGCCCAAGCCATATTGAAATATCAAATATGATAATTAGGTGGCTTGCTTTCGAACTAACTAGGCGCTACTCGATTAGTACCAGGCAAGAGGCACAGAAGAGGTTCTCCGCCTATTTCGAGGATGGCGACAAGACGGCCATTCACGCCGACCTGCGCACCGCAGTCTACCGCGCCGGGATCCTGGGCGACCCAGCCAAGGCCGTCCAGATTCTGAAGAAGGAGTGGTACACCACTCCGGCAATCGACGGCAAGGACATGTGTCTTGCCGCCCTAGGGCACGTTCAGGATCCCAAGATTATCGAGGAGGTGCTCCTGCCATTCCTCCTGTCAATCTCGCCGCCCGCCGCCGCGTCGGACTCCATCCCAGCGGGAGACCTGCACATGCTGGCCTCTCCTATGGCAGGAAACCGGGTGGCGCGGCCGCTGCTGTGGAAGCGCATCCAGGAGGGGTGGGAGAGCGAGGTGGTGGCCAAGATGGGTGGGAACCCGTCCGTGCTGGACCGATTCGTTAAGTTATCGCTGAGCAAGTTCACGGATGCTTCGGCGATCGACGAGATCGATGCATTCTTCGCTTCCAGGGACACGTCGAGCTTCGACCGCACACTCGAGACCGTGAAGGACAAGGTGCGGGGCCGGGCGGCATACCGTTCCAGGGACGCCGACGCCCTGCGGAGCTGGCTCCACGAGAAAGGGTACGCCAAGCAATAATTGGCCTAGCTGGGCTGTGTATTGGATAGGTGTTTGCTTGTCCCAACCAACCAATACCGTATAGGACAAAACATCATGCCGTCTCTCCTGTGATCTCGACTGATGACTACCTACCTAGAAAGCGGGGGTTCACGCGATGCCGTTTTGTGTCTGGGTATGTGGGAGGTTGAACGCGCCTGCTTGCTGACTCGGGCTTGTTGCTGGGAGGCTGCTCCTTTGACGCAGTCTAAGGCCGAAATGGGCAACTGCCACAGCCGGGATTCTCGAGGTGGAGCCTCGAGGCTTGCACCTGGTCCGAGTTAGCGCTGCATCCTGCAGCTCTATATCTGCATGTCACCATCACGCCTGTTGTTACTATGCCTAAGCTGGGCAAACACGGCTTGGTCATGACTAGAGGTAAGTCTGTGGGCGCAAGATGCCGTGGCGGCAATGTGTGGGCAGATAGGATTATGTTCGCAGGATGGGTCATTTGAACCTGTGTTATGGGAAGGGAAGGGGAACCTCGTCATTGATGCTGGCTGTAGGGGCTTGGGGGCCACACGTGTTTGCGTCCCGCCATGCAAAGCGACTGGATCGTGCTAGTTTGGAGCCCCCAGCAGTTTATTGAGGGGGAAAAAAAAAAGAAAAAAAAAAAAAAAGGCACGGGAAAAGGGAAAAAGATACGGAAAACAATTGGAACAATGGGTGTTCCCATTAGCGCCGTTGATGGCGAGTCCTCATCGAGTCGCGCTGCCTGGGCGGGGAGGCTTGCCTTGCTTTTTTGGTGCTTGGCCCACAGGGCGCGAGCTTGGGTGGCTGGGAACCGTTGGCGGGCTGACATAAGCTAAAGCTAGACATGGGGCTGAGGTTCCGGCCCGTCACAGGTGGGCGGGCAGCTTGCCGGACCAGCCAATCCGAGGGGCTGGGGGTCGGGGCTGCATGCGCACCTGGCAAAAGCGATGCTCAGTCATCATTTCGAGTACCATCGTCAACCACGACGGATTAGACTAGATAGCGTCTGGTGCTCAACCTGCGGCGCGCTTCTGTGTGCTTCCATCGGCTCAACCGCCGTCGACGTTACAAAAGTTGTCCCTCGTTTTTGTTTCTTTTCCGTGCCACACCTTCCTTACCCTGGGAGTCTGGACTCGTAACTTTGACGCAAACCCCTCTCGCCTCCTGCGCCACGTCGTTTTGAAGCCCTGCGAAGCCCGCCAACTTCGTCATCTCGACAACGGAAACCCCGGCTGACCTGTCTCACGCTGCCCTCCCACCCCTGACGCTTCCGCCTGGGAACCTACTCTATCTGATCGTTCGCAATCAACAACGTCCACCACCTGTCGCACGCCCTACCTTCGTTCAGCCTCCTTACGCTTTCGGCGCAGATTGACTCCCTCTTTCTTTCTCCCCTCATTCCTGGCCCGCCATTCCGCTTCATACTTTGCACATTCGACACAAACAGACGGGAAATTCGGCATTTCGCGCGACCCGAATAGTTCGTGGTCTTGGGCTGTGGCGCGAAGCCGGTGCTTTTTTCTTCTCTCCGACGCTCGAGTCTCCGCCTACTCTACTAGCCACTAAAAACTCGACCGCCGTTGCAACGTCCCACTCCACGGTCCGCTCCGGTCGCCCGACATGAGACGCTCTTCGCTGGATCTCAGCGAACCCTCGCGGGCTCTCGAAGAGCCCCTCGGCTCACCATCACCGGCCTCGCCCATCGACCGCCCCGAGATGGCGCTGTCGCTGGCCGAGGCCGTTGAGGCCGACGAGGAGCTCGACACCGTTTCGGACGGCCCCGGCGCCCCGCGCATTTACACACCACCCCCGCACATCGCCGCCCGCTTCTACAGGCCATCCCAGGCCAGGCGAAAGGACTCGGCCGCCTCCTCGCGCCGCAACTCCATCTCCTCAGCGCACTCGCTGTCCTCTGCCGGCTGTGCCCGCCAGGCTGGGCCACAGAGTAAGCACATCGCCCAGCATCTCCGACGCGCCTCCATCCTCGAGGACCGCAAGGCCCGCCTCGCCGACCGCGCAGCACACGCCGAAAAGGTGCGCCTGAGGGCCGCCCTCGCAAAGGCCACCATCCGCGACACGTCGCTCAGCGAGGAGCGCGCCCTGGCCGCTCAGCAGGCCCGCGAGCGCAACCTCGCCGAGATCGCGGCCGCCTGCGCCGAGGAGGTCAAGAGGGCCAAGGCGGTGGCTGAGTCTACAAAGGAGAAGCGCGAGCAAGAGATCCGCAAGCTCAAGATCCAAATGGAGGAGCGCATGGCCGAGGCCAAGAGGCGGCGCGATGAGCTGCGGAGTCGAAACGCGGCCAAGACGCGCTCCAGGGGCCACAGCCAGAGCTTGGGTAACGCCCGAAAGGCCGCCGATATGCTGCTCGACGTCAAAGAGGAGAGTAAGGAGACGGACGAGACGAGGCCCATGACGCCAGACTCTGCCGCTCGGCAGCTGCAGTGGTGGTGGAGGGCCACCATCAGACGCCGCGCTGTGGCTGAGTTCCAGGCCCTGGGCCTCAACATTGATGGTGTCCGGGAGACGACGTTCGAGAAGGTCGTCCAGCTCCTCGCCCAGGAGTCTGTGCTAACCGCCACGTCTAGGATGCTGAGGATCTGCGGCCTGCGGGAGGGCGCTGTCGGGTCCGTCAGCGAGATGGCGGCCGTTCGCACTTTCCTAAGTGCCTTGCTGATCCTCGGTCACCCGGCCCAGGTGCTGAGTAACAAGGATAACAAGGGAGAACAGGAGCAGGTTGGGGCAGCTCTAGCGCACCCCCTCTCCAAGGATGACCTGGCTAATCCGCAACTACAGGAGCTCGTCGGCAAAGCGAGAGACCTTCTCATCTGCTTTGAGAACATAATGCCGCGCCTGACCTCGATGAACGGCTACACGCCCCCTCCGGTCCTCAAGGCCCAGCTACCTGAGACGTACGCGGCCTTCCACAACGCCTTCATTGCGTGGAAGGCCCGGGACTCGGGCGCCCTTATCGACGTCATGCTTATGCAGTTTGTCGAGCTTGACGCCATCTGGCAGACGGTCAAGGACAGCACTGACCCGTCGGTCACGGAGTCGTATCGGCAGAGCATCCAGGACAACCAGGTGATGCTCCTCGTCCGTATCAAAAAGCTGGCCGGCGCCGAGCAGGGCAAGAAGATGGTGTTTGAGGCCGTGCGCAAGGCCCGGAAGTCCCGGGCTGAGATCAAGCCCAGCGGCGACACGAAGCCGCGAGAAGCGGCCGATTACACCGTCGAAACGGCCATGGGCGACCTGGGGACGCCCGAGCCTTCGGAGCAGAGGGGCGAGGATTTGGCGGCCCATGAGCCTTCGCCTTCTGAGGAGGCAAAGCACATGACGGTCAGAGTCCGCATTCCCAGGAATCGCCTCCTCCCCGACAACCGCATCCTGGTCCACGAGCTGTCCATCGACAAGAACTACCGGCTCTCGGCAGAGGAATACAGGGAACAACAGGCCCTGTTCCTGGCGCCGCTGCTGCAGCGGATGCGGGACACGATGCAGCACGAAAGCCAAGAGGAGGAGCACTTCAGGCTGTTGCTCGAGGTGGCCAAGGAGCTGCGCGCGAAGCTTCAACGCCTCGTGCAGCAGGGCAAGTCGATGCACACGTTCATTGGCGAGGTGCTGGACACGGACGTGGCCTACCAACAGTTCGTCACGGGAAGCTTCTCGTACGAGAAGTTCTTCTCGACTATGGGCCAGCTCCTACCTAAGCTCTGCGCGCCCGTGCGCGACGATGAGGTCAAGGAGCTCGTGGAGCATGGGCTCCGGAACGGCAACTACGTCGACAGGCTCGAGGCATTGATGAGCTTCATCGACGTCATGTCGAGCGACCACGCCAACTACCTCTTAAGCCTCGTCGCGCCGCAGATCCTGTCGTCGGCGTCTCAGTACGAAGCCAAGTGCTTCGCGCAGGCTCTGGGGCGCAAGGAGCACGGGCTCGAGACGGCCGAGGCGTCGTGGCGGTCCGCCCGCGGCAGGCTTCTGGCCGAGGCGGCGCGCCGGGATCCGGAGGGCATCAGCCACCCCAAGTCGCGGCCGACGCCGGATCGCATCTACACGCAGGTGCTGGTTGACCTGTTTACGCGTCTGGGGCCCATCTCTCTGGACGATATGCCCGAGACGCTGCGCCTGGACCACCGGCGGGCCGTGCGGTCCGGGGCGCTGACGCGGCGAATCGTGACGACGGGCGCGATACTGCTGCAGTGCAAGAACATGCTGAAGCGAGACGTGCGGGTCCCGTGGAGGACCGAGGCCAGCCGCATCATGACGGTCCTCGAAGCTGCCGATGAGAGGCGGCTGCTGAAGCAGAAGGAGGGTGGCGACTCGTCCACCGCTCCTAGCAGCGAATCCCCAACCCAAGCGGTCGTCGATGGCGTCATGGCTGCGCTCGAATCGGGCCGATCCATGCCCTCGGCGACCAAGGCGAACCTCAGGGCGCTTGTGGGCAAAATGGAGGCTGCGGCAGCTGAGTCGGGGCGAACTGGCTGCGAACCGGGCGAGCCGGTGTTGAGGCTGCTGCTCAACCGGCTGAGGACCCACGTGCTCTCGCGGCTGGCGGCCGGGTCGGCGAGCGAGAAGGTGCGCACAGCCAGCACCGCCGGCGAGAGGCTCGCGGGACTGGGCCTGGCCGAGTTCGTCGACCGGGTCAGGGAGATGGTGGACGAGGTCTCGCGCGTGGGAGCAGTGGACCGCGAAGCGCACGGCCCTTGGTGGGAGGCCGTCGCCGAGAAGATTGATAAGGAGGGAGGCGAGGATGCGCCGTCGTCGGTGGCCTCCTCGTCGAGGGGCTGAACGAGCAGCAGCAAGCGCTGGGGAGGTTCGTTTTGACGCCCTCCTCTTTACTTGCACCACCTGATCCAGAGAGCAGGTGGGGGAAAGTCATGATGAGCATGATTTGTATGACGACGTGTGAGATGGATTTGTTTTTTTAGGCATCGGATGGGACCTATGGGCGTTTAGCGATGCAGATTGGTTTTCCACTTTTCCTTATTCCTCTCTTTCTTGCTTGTTATTTCCTCCCATCCTTTTTTGTTACGAACACGACAGCTGGGTGATTTATGCTACGCGTTGTCGATATGTGATCTTTGGCGGGCTTGGGCAAAGGTTATCGAGGCGTTTGCTTCCATTGCTTGTTTCTTCTCTGGATCGAGATGATTTTATCAGTTCGCCGCATACATTCGTGTGTATGCGGTTGTGGAATGGCGATCAGCGCCCGTCGAGGTGTGAGGACGGGACGACTTTTGTATTTTCGTGTCTTCCACCAAGCATCGGACGTCGACGAGCGGCTTGCATTTGCCGCAGGTGGATTTATCTCGAGGCCACTACTACCTGCCTACATATGCTACTAGCTGCATTATCATCATTCTTACTCTCGTCACCACAGCGCTCATACAAAGTATTTCCACGCGTGCAAGATTCGGGGCCTTTTGACTGACACGCATGCAATCCATCAAAAGCGGGCGACACCCAGATCTTAGTTTCGGCCAGGAGAGAAACTGCGAAAGGGGAAAAGAACAAGGCCGGGGACAGACGGTTCCTTGTTTTTTTGTCTCCTCCCAACTGCTGTGCCCCAGGGCAAAATATGGGCCTGTGGTGGGAATCAGAGCGGATGTTGGTGGAAGGCCTTCCCAATTCTAAAGCTTGGCGACGCCAGCAAGACGAGGCAAGAAATAAAAGCTCCGAAATCGATATCTAGCCGGTGGGAGTGGAGGAATGACGCAGTTGTCCGCCGTGAGGAGGAGGTGGATGAGGATTGCCTGCCCTTTTTCGGTATCCTGTTTTTCCTTGATTTGAGCGCGTCGAATGCTGTGCGCGATGTGGAAGGGCCGTCGAGTATAAAACGGGCTGCGCTGAGACATGGCCGTAGACGGAGACGGCGAGCCTTTGGTCTTCCTTTTGATACCATCTCGACATCGCCCGTCTTTCGCTTTGCCCTGTACCTCGGCACCCCTTAAAAACACTCGCTTATTACAAGTTGATAAACGACCTCGTCAGCAGTCACCACCCGCAACCATGGTCGACTTTGGAGGCCTCGGCAAGATGGCGCAGAAGCAGTTTGGCGGGAGCAGCAGCGAGGACAAGCAGGAGACGACAACCTCGAGCGGGGGCTGTGAGTGTTTTTTTTTTATTAATCTTATTTCCTTTTTTGCTTTTTCCGTTCCATCTCGCTCTGTCGATCACTGATGCGGAGAGAAAATAACAGGGAGCGGAGTCGGCTCGTCAGCCAAGCAGGCCTTCACCGAGGCGCAGGCCGGGCGGGCCGAGGGCAAGGACCTGGACTACGGCAAGATCGGCGGGGTGGCCAAGCAAGCGGCGACCGAGTACAACCGCGAGGGCGGCGATAAGGACCTGAGCAGCATCGGGCGCCAGGTGGCCAGCGGCATGTTTGGGAGTGGTGGGAGCGGTAGCAGCAGCAGCGGCAGCAGCAGTGGGCTCGGATCCGGATCAGGTGCGGGCAATGCCGCTGTCGAGCCGACGATGCAGACACCGTCCAACGGCGACGGGATGATGTCGCAGCAGCAGCAGATCTAGGTAATGAAAGGGCTGGCTGGTGGTAGCATTGTAATACCACAGAAAAACAAATGGCACCATGACTTGACTCGCTCGCGTCTTGACAGGACAGCACGACTTCGGCCCTATTCTCAAGCTTCCGGTGGGGATTGTTTTCCCTGGCGATCTAGACCCAGCTGCTTTTTTCCTTTCTTGCCCCATGCTCACATCAGTAGCGGCGGTAGTGCCGTGCTGAGTGATGGGGCGCCAAGACGGGCAGACAGCGCTAAAAGCGTGTCTCTCAAAAATGTCGCTCGCTCACAAGCAGAAAGAAACAGCTCTCAGCGACGCAAGGCACAGAGTCTAATCACTGACACCAGCGCCGACAAGGGTCAAGGAGGTTCGAACCGACTCGGGCAGTCCACCTGGGAATGCGTTCGCTTGGGGTATGCACATAGACCCGTCGGGTCCGCAGCTTTACTCAGTAAAGGTTGGCTATTCATTTATCCTCACGGCTTATCTTGAGAGTGTGTCTGACGGGCAGCCGACGGGTTTTGGCGGCGGCAGGGATGATGGGACCCCGGCGTTACTACAAAAAAGGAGGGAGTGGGTGTGAACCCGTCTGCTTGGCCCGGCATCGCTATGGACGTGCCGGGGGAGGAGGGCATGGTGGTATTCCACGGCAGACATGGCAATTAGTCCGAGAATGCTGGGCCTGGGCCGTCTGTAGTGCGCTGTCTGGTGCTTGATGGGAAATGCAGCCGCTCGAGTCCCGAGGATGAGGTCTTAGCCGAGCCAATTCTCGATGCGTCACGGCTTCCCCGCACTCTGTTCTGGCCACAGTTCTTTGGTGATGGGTGTTACCAATTCGCCATGTGTTTTCGCCGTCGTCCGTTTACCACACATGGAAAACAATCGCCCAAGATTGCGCCAGATGAGGACGGCCGTCTGCCCCACAACCCCACAGCCCACGCACGCCTGTCGGACGCAGGCAACGGCCCACTGGGAACCCCGCTCGGGCAAATGAGCAAGGGTTGAGTGGGCGGGTTTTTTTTATTGCTCGACCCATCTTTGTGTGCTTTCTGGTTTTCTTCCCCGTGAGACTGCACTCCAGCTTTCTCGAGCGCCCACTTCTTTCCCCAACTTTCCACCCCCGCGGATCGCCGCGGGTTTTCTTGGCTTGTCCGCTTACCTCTCTGGGCGGCGTGGCGGCCTTCGAGCCGTTGACCTTTCCCGGGTTGTCGATTGGCTTTCTGAGTACCTGGTGGCGTTCACAGTTTGCATGACTGTATGGCCAAGAAGCCGGGCTAGCGCGTGTGCATCATGTTCCAGAAGGAAATAAAGAAGGCGCTTGGATGAATGTTTTGAGTTGGGCCCGCGCCGGAGGGAAACCCAAAGGGCCGAAAGCATCCCCAGGGGCCCTCCCTGGTGGCGTCGGGTCTTGGAGAAGCGGGGAGGGCAGTCGTCTCGCGCGCCCCAGAACAGATGATACCCCCCATGGGGTTTGAGTGTGGCTGGTACGCGGAGAACAGTACGTTGAACGGCGAGAGGGGAGGTTCCACGTTTTAAGCTTTGGCCTGCCCATTTGGTTGCTATGGAGCACAGCACTGCGTGAGCACCACGAGTGATGTGAACGAGGTATACATACTCTCGGCGTTGCATCCTGGATCAGACCGTCCGCTCGTCCCTTTTCCACTCCTCCCTCTCCCCATCTCTTTCTCCCAGACACTTTTCTTCCTTCTTTCTAGAAGACAGACGGGAACCGACTGGACGAAAGACACTTTATTAGTGTTGGAGCTTTGGCCGTGGCTTGGCACAGACATTGACATCCGGATCAACCCAGCTTACACGTCAGGTCGCCAGCCGTCATCATGTTCACGCGCGAGTGGTGGAGCAAGCGCCGGCTCAAGGTCAAGGACGACCAGCCGACCAAGGCGGCCGAGCTGACGCTGCGCCAGTCCATCTTCCCCATCTTCCTCGTCACCATCCTCTTCTTCCTCTGGGGCTTCTCGTACGGCCTGCTCGACACGCTCAACAAGCACTTCCAGACGACGCTGGGCATCGACCGCGCGCGCTCCACGGGCCTGCAGGTCGCCTACTTTGGCGCCTACCCGCTCGCCTCGCTCGGCCACGCCGCCTGGATCCTGCGCCACTACAGCTACAAGGCCGTCTTCATCTGGGGCCTGTTCCTGTACGGCGTCGGCGCCCTGCTGTGCATCCCCGCCATCCTGGCCCGCTCCTTCGCCGGCTTCTGCGTCTGCATCTTCATCATCGGCAACGGCCTCGGCTCGCTCGAGACGGCCGCCAACCCCTTCATCACCGTCTGCGGCCCGCCGCGCTACTCGGAGATCCGCATCAACATCTCGCAGGCCTTCAATGGCATCGGCACCGTCATCGCGCCCGCCATGGGCTCCTACGTCTTCTTCACGTTCCAGGACGACCAGGCCCTGGCCAACGTCCAGTGGGTCTACCTGGCCATCGCCTGCTTCGTCTTCATCCTGGCCGGCATCTTCCTCATGAGCAACATCCCCGAGATCACCGACGCCGACATGGCCTTCCAGGCCGCCGAGACCCACGCCGGCGAGTCGGACCTGCCCTTCCGCAAGCAGTACCGCCTCTTCCACGCCGCCGCCGCCCAGTTCTGCTACACGGGCGCCCAGGTTGCTATAGCCAGGTGAGTCTTCTGTTGCGGGTAGTCCATACTAGTGAAACAACGAGAAAAGCTGACTCTCCCTGCCTCCTCCAGTCTCTTCATCAACTACGTCACCGAGGCCCGCGCCGGCACCAGCAACGCCATGGGCGCGCAGCTCCTCTCGGGCGCCCAGGCCGCCTTCACCGTCGGTCGCTTCGCGGGCGTCGGCTTCATGCACTTTGTCAAGCCGCGCCTCGTCTTCCTGGCCTTCCTGTCGCTCGTCTGCGTCTTCCTGATCCCGGCCATCGCGACGCGCGGCGACGCGGGAGTGGCCATGATGTTCGCCGTCCTCTTCTTCGAGTCCATCTGCTTCCCCACCATCGTCGCCCTCGGCATGCGGGGGCTGGGCCGCCACTCCAAGCGCGGCTCCGGCCTGATCGTGGGTGGTGTGTTTGGCGGTGCTGTGGTGCCGCCGCTGATGGGTGCTGTTGGAGACATGCACGGCACGCCCACCGCCATGGTCGTGCCGCTCGCCTTCATGGTCGCAGCGCTGTCGTACGCCGTCGCCGTCAACTACGTGCCCTGGTACCGCGACACGGCCGACGCCTTCACCTCGGCCGAGATTGGCATCGCCAACGCGGGCGCTGCCGACGAGGAGAACAGCATCAAGGGCGAGAAGCGCGTGCTGGAGGAGAAGAGGGTCGAGTCTGCCACGGCGTCGGGCATCTAAGGGAGAATGTTGTCATTGGTTGCGTTCGTGGTGGACGATAGGGGCAGCCAGCACGTCGCTCTGATTATATACCCAGCACGTACATAGCCCAGAAACGTCCAATGATTGTTCATATCTTTAGGTCATGACATCAATGACTGTGTTCGCCGGCAACCACCCAATGAGCGCAAATATTAATTAAGATATAAGTACTAGCTACGCTTGTTATGCAGGTGTGTATGTACTAAAGGAGTGTGTGCTTTTATGTGCAACTTTCAACCAAACCCAGCCCGGGCTAGATGGCCCATCCCGCGCTCACATTTGTCTCATTAGGTACCCTCCATCTCTCAATCGCTCCTCACATGCCACCGATGTGCTCCGAGCCAAATCAGGGCAGAGCTCAAAGCTCGAGGCTTCAGGGACCGTACTGGCTCCAGTCAATCGCAGCCACGTCCTCGTAGCACTTCTGGTCGAGCGCAAACTCGTGGCTGGAGACAGCATCAGCAGGGAGGTCGTTGAGCGGCGCGCACTGCGGGATCAGCGCGATCGGGGCGCAGCCCTCGGGAACCTCGACCACGGGCAGCGACGTGTTCGGATCGATGGTAGAGTAGGCGTAGTCGACCACGACAAACTTGCGCCGGTAGTAGGGCACCTCGTGGTAGCAGGCCACAAAGGTGCCGCCGGGCCCGTCCTTGCGGTTGGTCAGGACGCTGTAGGGGTCCGGGAACTTTGTGATGCCGACGTCGGTGGTGGAGCCGCCGTTGACGAAGGTGGCGTGCGAGCCCGGGTTCGCGGGGAGGTCGAACTCGTCCCGGCCCTGCACGTGCACGCCCCAGGGGAAGGGCGGGGTGCCGGCGTCGGTGATGACGCGGGTCGTGCCAAAGGCGATGTCAGAGGCGGTGCCGTTGAGGTAGAAGACGCGCGAGGAGCCGTCGGCCTGCGGCGAGAGGACGTTGCGGCTGTTCGGCGGGCCGATGTGGATGCCGGCGAGGGCGAAGCCGTTGACGGAGGGGGTGAGGTCGCGCGACGGGTCCGTCACGTTGGCGATCAGCCGGAAGCCCTTGGATACGGAGCTCGGCGGGTAGTGCGGCACCACCTGTCGAGGCGTCACGGCCGGGGCGGCAGTGGCCAGGGCGGCGAGGCCGAGGGTGAGGATGGTGGTGTGCATGGCGGGTGGTTGTTATTGTTGCTGCTGGTATCAGAGCTTGAGCGAATGGAAGGGATGATGATGAAGGAGGCTGGTGTTTCTCTCTGGGATGGCTGGCTACATCGTGTTCCGTCGTCTCCCTTTTATAAGTTCTCGTCGTCTCGTGAGCCAGCCCCTTTCGGCAACGTTGCGCAGACCGCTTGTCGGCGCTCGCTACCTCGCGGCGATTGATGGAATGCATCTCTCACATCATGGCCTAGGCAGCGACCCGTCGCTCCAAAAGCTCACCGCTCCCCATCCAACACGAGGTTGCACCATCAGCACGGCGGTATCGCCAGAGACAAGGGCGATTGGGCCCAAGAGGTGTTCCGGATGGGATCGGGCACCTGCCGAATTCCGAAGATGGGCGTTTGATCTATTGCAGCTAGAATTAGTGGGCAAAAATGATGTTGTGTTACGAACTGGCGAATGGCGTCGGAGACTGAACCGAAGCACAGCCTCAGTCGATTTGCTCTTTGGAATATCGAAACGACAGACCCAGCAAATTCGAGAGAATGGAATCACGGGGCAATGTCATCGGTGTGTCGGCCGAGCCGCTCGCCCGCTCTGGTGCCAGCTATTTTTGCCTGTATGGAAACCTCGTGTCGGCAGAGCGCACCCATGATTTCGATCATGGGGGTTGCATTCTCTCGTATGGGGACCCCAGAAAGCCGTCTCTTCTGGATTAGTGAATGTTTGAGTGCATGACCATGCACTTACCCGTCGCACATGGCGGCGAGACATCGGCGAGCACCACTTGGCTAGGGTGATCTGCTTCGGCGCATCTCGGTCCACCTCGCCGCGACGGCCACCCCGGGTTTCTGTATTACGAGCATGACATCCAGTAAAACCGTTGACGGCTCCAGAATTTGCTGCTCTGAAATTATACCAATTCTGCCCATCATCTACTACCTACAACCATAGGAACCTACCTAACCTTTTGTGGAGCGCCAACCCAGTCCGCCTGTGAAGCCTGAACGCCGTCTACAACCTGGTCTGCGCGAGCCAACATTCCTACAGATCGTCTATCACGCCATATGCTACACATGGTCCCGGGACAGAAACGCCGAAACCTCATATTCCCGGCGCGGGCCGTCCGCCTGCGCTGCTCCCGGGCGAGGTTCGGGAGGGGCACGATTAGGCCCCGCGGAGAGCCTCCCCAGTTGCCCATTTCCAAAGATGCTCAGCTGGTCGCCGTCGTGCGTCAGCCGCGTTGCGAGCTGCACAGGAACCATCGGTCTCTCGTCAAACTGGTTGAAAGAGGCAAGCAGAAGGACGAGTTCGACGGGGTCTCGCCCCATCAGGTGTGCGACGGTGTCGCTCTCGTTGTGCACCAGGCAGAACCGCCCGACCATGCGGTCTTCGTCCTGGCCGGGCAAGCCCTCGTGTAGTATCAATGTGATGCCTCGCTTCTGTTCTCCATTGACCCCGAAAAAGCCCGTGAAGAAACTGTTTTTCCAGCCGATCTCGAGCCGGCTGATCTCGAGCTTGGCAATTACCGAGTCGAGACGAACTTGAAGTCCTCGGGCCGAGTGACCTATGACCCTGTCGTGGAGAAACCTCGCTGGCTCGATGATGGATCTCCGGTCCATGAGAGTCAAAGGAGCCCAGCGGTACCCCTCGACACCCAGCCGCTCCGTAGTCCAGAACAGCATCGACGGGTGGAAGGTGGGATGCCGGGGATCCAGCCCCACGAGCTTCCAGAGCTCCAGCATCCTGTCCTCCCTGGATTTGGCTGCAACGAGCGGTCCCGGGTCTACCCCCAGGATGTTGCCGAGACAGAGACCCTCATCGTCCGCTACACTAGTCTCTCGGAAATTCAAGGCTTCCTTGGCCCGGACGACGTCTGTCGACAACGGCCGCGTGTTATCCCAGTCGCGGTCTCTGATGCTTTGGAAACACTCCATGACCGGTTTCAACTGACGGCGGTCGAGAACGGTCCGAGCCTCGAGACGCTTGTTGGCAGAGTACCAACGTAAGATTACGTCGTCCGTAAATCTGGCGTTGAGAAACTGGAAATGGAGTTTCCCCTGCTGTGTGAGGTGGGATTCTTGGTAGGTCCATAACCTGCGGTTCCAGGGCGCCACCACTATGCGCCCGACAACTTCCGCCACTCGGCAGAGGGTGTCATGCTGACCTGTCACCTGATCCAGCCGAAGCGGGTGTGTCAGGATATAACGGTCAAGGACCAAAGTCGTGTGCGCCGTCTCGTAGCTATCTTTCATCCGCTGGAGCGCCAGATCATAGGCATCTTCAGGACCGAGCGGGAAAGCCAGGGTGTCCAGCCAAAATGGCCGCAGCTCGCTATCCGTATCATCCCCCGAAAGCTTGCAAAGTCGCCGAAACTGACACAGCGGAATCGCATTCTCTTTGTTGTTGCCTAGCCCGTCGGACCAGACGTGAGATATGGCCACGTGGGCGACCCGGATGCTGCCGTCTGGGAGCCTGGATGGGACTATGGAGGCGTAAAGCTTGCCGTCCGAATCGTTCCGTCGAGGCTCAACCGGCATGATTAGCGGGATCTGTTGGATCGGATCTCGGAGGATCTGGGCCAGTTCTGACTGGGAAGCGTGGACGAATTCGCACTGACATCCGTCTGTAGTATGCTTGGTCTTGTACTCGTCTTCCTTCACCTGGTAGGCGAGGCATCTGTTTGCCTCGCAGGAGGAGTGGCCCTTTTCCGGGCGGGGACGGTCCAGCTGGTTTAGAAACCAGAGGGCGAAAATGTCATCCTTGACCATCCTCTTCAGCATAAAGACTTCGGGCACACACCAGCCCAGCTCTCTCATCTGTTGTTCCAAAAACATGACCGGTCCTAGGAAGCCCGAATAGGCATAATCTCGGCTGGGGGCGTAGACGATGATGATGGCATGGAACAAATAGTTATACAGCAATGCCACTGACAGCACAAACTCGGTATCCGGGTACTGAGATTGTATCATCCCCTTGCTGAGCCCAATAGGGGTGTTGTCGTACACGACGTCAGGGTAGCGGCTTCCATTACCAAAAAGCCAGTCGTAGACTTTGCTCATCTTTTGGAGAAGGGAGAATGCGTTGCGAAAACGGCTGGATCTCTCGTTTGCGGATAGGTTCGCGTTCATCGTTCTAAACACCCACTCTGGAATTTTCTTTGCGAGGATCCCGGTGTCGAGGACGAGCCGTTCTCCTCGCTGCACGTAATGCCAAGGGGAACAAATCTCGCCCTTTTCGTAGCTCTCATAGGGGTGCGCGAGTGTCGGATCTTCGGCCCAGGAGCCTTCCCGCTTGATAAAATGGCGCGTCGGCATCGGGTGGCCCGTCACTGCCTCGAGGACGCCGAAAAACGAACACATCTGCAGCTTCTCGTGTGCCTTGTGTCGGTCAAGGGCCGAGCTGGTGCTTTGGAGGCCTGTTCTAATCTCTGCCTGCGCAGTGTCGTCGAGGAGGCTGAGGGGATCCGTGACTCCGTGGGTGCTGCAGGTCGCAAATGTGTACAGGGACACCGATGGAGCCCTCCAAGCAGGCTTATCTGGGGTGGGCAGGTGATCCATGGTGGGCAGACCGAGGCGGACACTTCAATCGAGGAGAGAAGAAAGGGATGCGTTCAAGGTGCCCGCAACAGGCCGGTCAGGGGGTATTCAGAGTCCGAGAGTAATCAAGTTTAAAAATGTTTTGATAAAATTGTTTGCAGGGAAATTTGATGGAAAGCCTCGCAAGGCTCGGAGGAAGGAACCTGGGGCACTGGCTGGCTGGCTTTTATGGGTGCCTGCTTCAATGCGCAATTTTTTGAGCAAACCGCTGCACCGCGTCGCGAAACCCCGGGCTACTCACTCACCGAACAGATGGGATAGGCGTTCTCCAAAGCGGCTGTGTAACGAGAAACGCCCGCGATGGCGCCCTCCATTCAGCCTCTCAGGCGGGGTGGAGCCGAGATGCATGTATGCCTGCATTTCATGGCGGTGTTGGTGGCCCCTTGCCCCATTTAGCGCTCACGCCCTGCCTCCTATCACGCCATGCCATGCGTCGAAAGACGACTGGCAGGCTAACGGCCTTTAGGCAACAAACGCGCAGGCTGGTTTCTTCTCAATATCTCGGGGCATCACGAAGGCGAGAAGGGGCGCAACTGTCATGGGGATTGGCCATTCGAGGGGTCCGAGGGGCTTGGGCACAACCCCTGTTAACTCCTCATTCGGCTAGGCGTCAGCAAGGCGCAACGCGATGATCGTCCCCCATAAGTATTTGGATAAAAGGGAGCAGGTTGGCGCAGAACGGGCCGATCACAACAATACAACGGGGTGGACAAGAGCATCTGCGCAACTTCGCTCAAGCCTCATATCAAACTCTTAGCGAGCATGGCTCCTAGCATCGCCGAAATGGCCGACTGGTCGCCCATCCAATTCGACGCTCTCGGCCTCGTCACCATCTTCGGCACCAAGGAGATGAACACCTCGGTCGGGAATCTGGTGGAGAGCGACGCGACAGAATGGCTGCCAGTTCTTGGATCCTATACCGTGGCCAACGACGAGATCATCTCCCCCGAGCCGGGCTTCGTCCTGTATAACATCTCGGACGGCATTATGGCGATCGACGTCTCGAGTTGGTTCACCCGATGGCTGGTCTCGTACCCAATCACCTACTCCGCCACCACCATCACCCTGAGCACGGGTGGGACGCCGATGCCCATCGCGCGCCGCGTTCTCGCCCTCGTGCTCGGCTTCATCCCCTTCGGCATCCTGCTAGCCATCTCCATCTTGCTGTCCGACACCTGGGGGATCGTCAACACGGTCGCCCTCATACTCTCTGTGCTCGTGCGGCAAGGCATGCTGCTGCAGCTCCGGTCCTCCATCGACCGCACCGTCGACGGCCTCCGGGACGACCCCGGCAGCAACGTCAAGGTCTTCCTCACTCTGCCCGGCGGCAAGGCGGTGACCATCCGAGGGCCCCGTGGGCTGGTGGTGGACTGCCTCCTGACGGATCCCCGTCCGAAATGCCCGCAGGTCTACTTCTGGTCGAGAGTCGTATGCTGGGCCGCTTTCGGGGCCCACGCCTTGACGCTCGGGATGAGCTGCCTGCTCTACCAGATTCTGTCGGTCTGCGTGCTTCTGGGGAGCACCTACCTGGCCGCGACGCACCGGGGAGACCGGAAATGTGTGGTTGGAACTAAGCTGCGGCTCGATGTCGACATGGGAGACCCTGGCTGGACTCGGTCTCCTGCTTACAGGAGGCTTGATTTGTCCCACGAAGAGGAAGAGACGATGCTGCGATGGGGCTTGATGCCGCAACGATCGAATGAGACCTGGTGGCGTCGATACAGGCAAAAGGGCCAAGTGCCGCTGCAAAAAGAAAAAGGCCAGGTGGTTCTAAGCATCGACAAGCAAAAGCCGGAAGATGCTAAGTAAGATACCAAAAGGACGGTTCTTGTCCTGTTTGCGTGCGGGCTTTGTGGTTCCGGGGTGGGCATCCGCAACACAACATCTACATTTATTTTTATCCTGGGGTTTGCACTTTCCCGTACACCAATTCCAAGAATCGCCCAGTAAATACTCGAATACACGCTTATAAACCTACGCATAACGTACCCGGTTGAAGCAGCCTATGTTGGCGCATCTCGATTCACCTCGCCGCGACGGCCACCCCAGATTTGTACCTATTTCGAGCATGCCACCTACCAGATTAGTAGTCACTGCCCTAAGCTCATAGGGTCAATCCTCCCCACCTCCTGCCACATACGACCATACCCACTGGAATATACGGGATCCCGTCCGCTCTCCCCTAGTCAAAACCAGTGAGGGATGGATTGACTATGGGAGAAGCTGCTGGCCAATGGGCGGTCGCCCTTGTTCCCCACTCGACCAAATGACAAAAACGGTCGCGACCGCACCACCGCTTTCTCGCCGTCGACGAAATGGCCATCGCTCCTACTGCTGCTGTGGTTGCCCTCCGTTATTGTGCCCGCAGAATCATGGGGCCGAAATCATCATCTTCGCGATGGAATCCTCGGGATTGGCTGCGCAGATCGCGAGACACGGCGAAGCCTGGGGAACAGGATGCTGGCGCGGAAGACAGCCTGCTGCCGCGCCCGCCCGAATTGCAGTCCGCAAGCTCCGCATGGAGCTCGACCAGAATTGCGTCTCCACCACCCCCCCGGCCGCTGGTATCCAGGCTGGTCCGACTGCAGCCGGCGTCCCGGAGCCTGGGCCATGCTCCGCAGGCCGAGCCGCCGCCGTCACGCCCTCCCAGAGTCTCTGGAACGAGGCCTACGAGAGCCTCGAGAAGGACGACGACACTGCCGAACTTGTCCGAGCCTATACCGAGACCATGGAGAGAGTCCTCGCGGCCGAGAAAGCCCCTCAAACCTCTGGTTCAGGCAGCCGCGTCTCGACCGGACCGAACACCCCAGCCGAGCGACAGGAACATATGAGAAAACTGGTCGAACTCGGCCGAGCGAAAATCGAGACGGCGTACAACACTACAAAGGGGTTGGGTGACGTTGCCAGATTTGTTCTCCGTGTCAAGCCCATGATCGACCTAGCGGTCCAGAACATCCCGCAAGCTGCCCTCCCCTGGGCTGGTGTCTGTATTGGGCTGCAGGCGAGCATTTTGCAAAGAATGGCTTATTCCTATGCTAACCAACAGTTTGGATCCTCCTGAATCCTGCGAGCGCGGCACAATCGAACCGCGATGGCATTGCCTGCGTCGTGTCTAGGATGTAGTGGTACTGCGGCCTCACCGAACATGTGCTGAAGCCAAACAGCGCCGTCGTCGGGAAGGAGAGCTTCCAGTTTGTCCAGCAGTAGTTAGAAGCTAGGATTGCCGCGCTTTACAGGGTCCTCCTTCTGTATTAGATGAAGAGCGCTTGCTCCTTCTACCGGCACCCGGGCTGGGTCTTTGTCCGTGGCCTTGCGAACCTCGACGACTGGGATGCCGACCCCAAGTGCGTTACCGAGGCCGAAGAAACTCTTCCGAAAGATTGGGACCAGTTCGACAAACAGCAAGCCCAGAGCCTCCGGGGGTGCCATATCGAGATTGCCAAGAATACGGAGAAGCTGCTCGGGGACATCCATCACGCTGTTCAGGAAAACAACGTTCTGCTAAGGGAAAAAGAGAACAAGGAGTGCATTCAGCTCTTTCAATCGACTGATCCGCGACACGATAAAAAAACGCATCGAGGATACCAAGGGTGGTCTATTGCGAGACGCGTACCGCTGGGTTCTCGGCCACAAGGACTTCCAGCAATTCCTCGGCGACGCACAGAGCCGGCTGCTCTGGATCAAGGGCGATCCCGGCAAGGGCGAGACCATGCTACTCTGCGGTATCATCGACGAGTTGGAGAAGCGGCCTGCCGAAACAGGCCTCTTGTCCTTCTTCTTCTGCCAGGGCCCCGACTCGCGCATCAATAATTCTCCTGCCGTCCTTCGCGGCCTCCTCTACCTGCTCCTCGACCAGCGGCCGTCTCTTGTCCGGCACGCGCGGAAGAAGTACGACGTAGAATGCGTGCTTGCAAACGCTCGAGGGGCACAGCGACTGGGTCGGGTCTGTCGCATTCTCGCCCGACGGCCAGAGGCTCGCGTTGGCCTCTTACAAAACCGTCAAGCTCTGGGACGCGGCGACGGGCGCGTGCCTGCAAACGCTCGAGGGGTTCACTTCCACTTTATCATTTGATGAGACAAGCTCGTACCTCCATACAGATTTTGGGACTAAATTGCTACACAAACAATCGGCTGCTGGTCCAGCAGCGTTTCAAGCCCATTTACAACACCAAGATTTTGAGGGTATTGGCATCAGTGCTGATCGAGCATGGATTACTTGGAATGGAAACCATTTTTTGCGGCTGCCTACTGAATACCGTGGGTTGTGTACAGCCAAAACAAAATTGACAATAGTTTTAGGCTGTTCATCTGGGCGGGTGTTGTTCTTCCAGTATCAGGAGCCCCTTGATAGAGAAAGTCTTCCTTGAATTGAATCCTCTTTTTTCTTTTCTCTTTGCCCGTTCCCGAGTCGTAGGGGGCCGCGCATTTTTATAGGATTGTACTGCTCTCAAAGAGTATGTTGGAACCGTGTAGCGTTTTCCATTGACTCATAGTGGCGAACATGTTTTGCCACAGCATGGACGAGGGCCAGACCGTATTGCGCCGCCAGCTTCTCGGCGGCGGGGCCGTGCAGGAGCGTGTGGCCCTGCGCCGAGGGGATGTCGAGATGGCCGTCACAAGGGGGACCGGCGGAGGAGGGGCTAGATGAGCCGCCGAGGTCGGCGTCGCTGTGCTCGAGCATGGCGCGGCCGAGCAGGATGGGGTTGCGCACGCGGCGCAGGCCGGCGGCGCCGACGCCGCGATTGGCGCGCCCCCGCGAGACCATGACCGAGGCCTCGAGCTCGTTGAGGCCGTCGCGCGTGAACACGGCCCCGTGGCCCGCGTTGAAGAGCGGGTCGTCCTCGAGCTGCAGGACCGCGTGGACGGCGGCGTCGAGGGCTCTGGGAGCTGTGAGGTTGTCGGGATTATGCCGACGGGTGTTATCATGTACGTGTGTGTTTGGATACCTAGGAGGCTTAATTGGTATGATGGAGACTATTCTACGGGGCTCTAGTGCCCGGGGAGCATACGATGGTTAACAGGGCGTTGCGGAAGGCATTGTATCGATCCGGCGGGAGGTTCCCGGCCCCGTCGTGGATGATAAGGCGCGGTGTTGTGATCAGGGTTTGTCGTTTGTATTCCATGGTTCATTTCTATCCAAGGTAAAAACGAGAACATCTACAGAGTCGAGTCCGGCTATTTGATCGCGTGTAATACAGACTTAAACGGACCGAGATTAGGAGATGTTCGGGGCCCAGGCGGCAAGGTTCCCCCAGTTTTGTTATCAATCTTTTTATTTCTGCCTCACTTCCCCGCGTCAGCTGGTGGAGATGTCTTTCTCTTCACGTGGTAACGCGTTTCGCGATACGCAGCCCAATCCGTAACGTTAACCATCACCAGCCCACTTGCCCGTTTGGTCCGGTAGTGACTTCCGCATTCGGAACTGCAAGCACCATAAGCGATTACGGATCTGGCGATGACCCGTTCGACGGGGACGAGGAAGGCGCAGCCTTGGAACATGCAGCCTCCATCCAGGCACAGATTATCAACACCTCGCCTCAAATCCCACTAAAGCACCCAAATCGAGAACCCTCCAAATCCTTGCCCTCAGCCAGCATCGCAACCACCATGCTTGCCCGATCGCTGCTCGCCAGGTCCCGGCGCCTTTCGCGACCTGCCTTCCGCCAGCGGAATGCCGGCGCCAGGCCGCCATATGCCACGCCGAGCCGCATGCAGACGGTGAAGATCAAGTTCGAGGATGACGATGACGAGTTTGACGGTGTCATTACTGAGGGCTTTTCGACTCTAGAAGACGTCAAAAAGCCGCGGACCAAGCTCGAGGCCGACGACTCCACGCCGTGCTCTCGTAAAGCCGAGCTGGCGCAAAAGATCCTCCGCCAGACATTTGGCCGCGATGGCTTTCGCCTGGAGCAGGAAGCAGCCATTTCCAGCATCCTTCATGGCAGGAATGCCATGGTTGTAATGCCCACGGGAGGAGGCAAAAGTTTGTGCTATCAGGCAAGTCAGCGTACATATCGTCTCTTATTATCCTTCTACATCTCAGACATGTGGATCGGTCGCCTCCCATCTCACCATTGCTTGCACGTAGATAACCAAAAGCGTCCTCTTCCTAGCTTGCTAACGTCACATGTTACAGGTCCCAGCGATCGCTTTCGAAGAGCTGGATCTCGCCAGTGATGCCGGTAGGCCCGGTGGCCATGGCATCACCGTCGTCGTTTCTCCCCTCCTTGCTCTGATGAGAGACCAGGTCAACATACTCAAGCGCAAGAGCGTTGCTGCTGAGAGCATGGACTCCACCAAAACTTGGGAGCAGCAGCAGGAGATCGGCGCCAAGATGCGGGACGGGACTTTACGTCTCCTGTACTGCGCCCCTGAGCGATTCAACAAGAGATTCGTAGAGAACCTAAAGCAAGTCGCCGGTGGGGTCCGGCTTGTCGCCGTCGATGAGGCCCACTGCATCTCCGAATGGGGCCATCAGTTCAGACCGGACTATCTGAAGGTTGCCCGGTTCGTCCAAGAGGTCAAGGCCGAGCGGACCATCTGCCTTACGGCCACGGCCACGACCAACGTCATTAACGATATCTGCAAGGCTTTCCACATTGCTGAGACTGATATCTTCCGCACTACACCCTATCGCTCTAACTTACGACTTCTTGCGAAAGCCGTGGAGCGCGCAAAGGATAAGCTGGATGAGCTCCTTTCTTTTTTGAAGGAACACAAGGGCCCAACGCTGGTATACGTTACGGGCCGGGAGCAAACGGTGGTCCTGGCGGAGAAGCTAGTCGAGGCTGGGCTGCGCGCTCTCCCGTTCCATTCAGGCATGCAAAACAAAGACAAGGAAGCCAACCAAGACAAGTTCATGGCTGACGAGGTCGATATCATTGTCGCCACGATCGCGTTTGGCATGGGAATCGACAAGCCCAACATCCGAAATGTGGTGAACTACGGCATCCCTGGCTCAGTCGAAGAGTACAGCCAACAGGTTGGCCGCGCGGGTCGGGACGGAAAGCCCAGCACCTGTATCTTCTACCTCTGCCCCAGGGACTTGGGCGATCGCGAGGTGCTCGCCTATGGTGACAGCCTAACGCGGAAAGCAGTAGTCTCGGTGCTACGAAATATCTTCGACGACGATGTCACGGCTCTTCCTCTGGATGGTGTCTTCAAACGCAACCACTTTGCCCAGGCAAATGAATACGACATCCGTGATAGTCCCCTATCGGTCATCTATGCGATACTGGAGCTGCGCTTTGGATTGATTCGCGCCATTAACCCCGAGTATGGACCGTACAAGTTCTATCCTCAAAGCCGGTTCGACGTCACTATCTCGCAAGACAAGTCGCCCGCAGCGCAAGCTATTATGCAATTCTGCTGCGAGCAAGCGAGAGGTAGGGTTTACAGCATGGATGTCAAGGCCGCTGCTGGAGCCCCGAACCTCACCCGGCGAGATATTATCAACAAGCTCGACGAGTTACACGGCAGGCGCATCATCAGGCTGACGGCATCGGGACTGGAAAACCGGTATCAGGTTATGTCCAAAAAGCTGCCCCGGACGCCCGCCGAGATCGACACTCTGGCGGGCGAGATCTTTGCCACTCTGAAGCAGCATGAAGCCGACACAGTCCAGCGGATCGATCAGGTCATAGGTGTGGTGACAGGAGAGCAGTGCTTTGCCTACGCGCTTGCGTCGTACTTCGGCATGGGCCTTCCGGACGGCAAGAAGCGCTGCGGCCACTGCAGCTGGTGCGAGACGGGCGTCGCCGTGGTGATGCCCGAGGCGCCGCCCCGGGATCCGGTCTACCTGGACCTGATCGTGGAGATCCTTAACACCATCCCGGACCGCGACGACCCGCTGCTCCTGACTAAGATTGCGTTTGGCATCATCAGTCCGCGCATAACGCGGATGAGGGCTTGTAGGAATCGTGTGTTTGGGTCGCTAGTGGGCCACGACTTCGGCGTAGGTATCTCCAGCTCGAAGAGTTTCTTGTCCTGCCCTTCTTGATCGGATTTCTGGTTTCATACTAACATGGCTGCCACTTCTAAACCCACCCCCTATAGGCGGTTCTCGATACGTTCACCCGGGTCTGCAGCTGTGAGGGCGGCGAGGGTAGCAGCGTCAAGCAGGAACCCTAGATGCCGGCGATTGAGAAGGAACCGATGAGCAGCACCCCCTCGGGCTGATAAATTCAAACGTCTAGCGGCCGAGGCTGGGGGTGTGATCCGGCTCCGGGTCCAGTTAGGCCTCCAGTAGTCGGTGCCGGAGGCGGACTTGAAGCTCTTGGCTGCGCTCAGAGGCCAATACTCATGCCACCAGCGAGCTAAGCCATGGACATGTTTCTCCGCTGGCCCTAAGATAAATCTTAAGCGCCCATCTTTAAGGCAACTCTGTGTGACGACAATCGCCCAAAGCTTATCTTGAGGGATATAGCTCACAGGGGTGTGTAGCATCAGGCACTATCCGATAACAAACTACCTTTTAGGAGGGGCGAGAAATTGCCCGCGAGTCCCCCCTCCAGGGCTTGTGTCACAAAGCCAAGATTTCTATCAGTGATGACGGATTTTACCGCCAAGATATATATGACCATGCGTAATGGAGGGAGAGAGAACAATCTTGGCTTTTTGGACGGCATTTGTGTCCCCGCCACACGATTCCCATGTCGGACTTATCTGTTCCTTGGCTTTGTTTCCCCATGCGTGCCATGTCACCCCGCGGCCCGACCGCAGAAGGGCGGACAGGCAGATGAAGTTGAAACAGCGTACCCCAGGCGATCGACGGGCTTGGGTCAAAACAACCTCGACTGCCCGTGAGTGAGGGCCCCACTGCATTCCACATGCGGCATCTGGTCGCGTGCTAATTCGCCCGCCAAGAGACCAAAACCCCCGTTGCCGTCGTAGTCGAGGTGCGCGGTGGCTGTGCAATGTCGACGATATCGCTTGGCTTTCACTAACTACTCATTTTCTTGGCCGAAGGTTGTTTTTTTTTCTCCTCCTGTCTTGGCTGTCGCAGCACATTTTGTCGCCAAGCAAACGAAATTTTGAAAAGGGTTCCGTTTTGATGGGCGCTGCGGCGAAGCACCTTTGTCATGTTGGAGGTTTTTCTTTTCCCAAAGCTTGTCAAAAGCGGAGGAGCAGGATTGAGGGCTGGCGGCTCGAAGGCTCCGTGCCCTTGGAATGTTCCGACGATAATGAGATAGCTACAGTCGAGGAGGTGACAGAAGTGATCAACACACTCGATCCACGTAACTACGGTGTTTCAGAGGACGATATGACCCGCCTGTGTGGAGTTGCAATGAAGACCGTGTTGTGCTTTAGAGGGAGCAGTGTGAGAACGTAGCGCCCGATGAAAATGGAGGGTGTCCAGGGCGAGGTGACGACAAGCCGGGCATCGCGGTGGGAATAACAGCGGGAAGCCGCTGCGAGGGATGTCACGGCTGCAGGGGGTCATGTAGCACGAGACTTGGCCACCTTCCCGCACTGACCTTTCGGGCCGCTGTATGCAGCAGATAGAAACGGTGGTGGTTAATATCGGAGTGCTTCTTGAACTGGCCCGTGTCATGGGCCGGCACAACGGTCGCATGTAATCTACCAAATAGACCTTAGAATTGAAGATGGAGGTGGAAAGAGGGAATCAACAAAGTGGGCGTGCTCGTGCCCGCACCTGAACGCCAGTCAGTGTGGCACGTGCACGGCTGAGTCAGCCCGACTCACGCCACGCCATGACAGCCCGAAGCTATTCGGGGTTGTTTGCAGAGGTGACAAAGGGAACACGTGATAGATGCAGTTGAGTGCTGTGGGTGCAAGTCCAGGCCTTAAGGCAAGCCGCTACAGCGTTTATAACGAAAGGGAGGCCTGGGCAAACACATCCGAGCGAAGTCTGACGACAGACCTCGGCTTCCACCTCCAAAGATAAACTCCCAGTACCTGGTAGTAAAAGTGAGCTCCTGTGCCAAAAGAATAATGTATATAAAAGGCCGAAAGCTTTAGAATTAGGCGTGCAAAGCGGAATGGAAAGGCGTGAGCGTTTTTCGATTGATGGAATGTTTTCGCCTGTACGGCGTGCTTGCCCTACAGCGTCCTTTGCTGCGCTGAGTGAGCTGAATGCAGGCCGTCCGCCACCGCACAGCTACCACCTTTATGATTTCGTTTTTCTTCCAGATCCCCTCCATATACGCTTGCCTGCTCTCTGGAAACATTTTTCCAAAGCCCTCACGACTGTCAGATTGCCCACGCCCGCGCCCTGAACACCTCGTCCCCCTCTCACCGCAACCGAGGTAAGTAATAATCATCCTTTCTGTTGGTAGGAGTTGGTACTCCTGTGGGCTCGGAGATCTCCAAAGTAGCGTGAACAATGATCCTTTATATCAAAGGGATCATTCTAGTATTGTGCACGAAGAGGAAAGGAATCTATCTGCCAGAGAGGGAGCAGGAGGGAGGCTATATATACACGATCCAGATCACCAAAGGGCCGTCCCAGCCTCCGCGGGCTTGCGGGTCCTCGGGTCCCGAGATCGGAGATCACGGGACCAGAGGATCCGGCCCTCTCTGAGCTCTGCCGATTGCCTGCACAGGCCAGTGCAATCC